>RQOL01000415.1:0-93172 GCA_013076295.1 Sanderia malayensis | reverse complement strand
TATCAGTCTATGTTTCCTGATAATAGATAGACAGGAGAGCGCCAGTGATGCAACCATTGTACGTGGGGTTGAAAGGGGCAGGAGCGTAAGCGGGTGCAGCGCACGAAGGCGCCCTATCAGTCAATGTTTCCTGATAATAGATAGACAGGCGAGCGCAGCGAGCTCAACCATTGTACGTGTGGTTGAAAGGGGCATGAGCGTAAGCCAGTGCAGCGCATGAAGTGCGCCCTATCAGTCAATATTTCTTGATAGTGGATTGACAGGTGAGCGCAGCGATCTAACTCATTGTACGTGGGGTTGAAAGGGGCATGAGCGTAAGCGAGTGCAGCGCATGAAGTGCGCCCTGCCAGTCAACGTTTCTTGATAATGGATAGACAGGCGAGCACAGCGATCTAACTCATTGTAATTGGGGTTGAAAGGGGCATGAGCATAAGAGAGTGCAGCGCACAAAGGGCCCCTATCAGTCAATGTTTCCTGATAATAGATAGAAAGGCGAGCGCAGCAAGCTCATCCATTGTACGTGTGGTTGAAAGGCCCATGAGCGTAAGCGAGTGAAGCGCATGAAGTGCGCCCTGCCAGTCAATGTTTCTTGATAATAGATAGACAGGCGAGTGCAGCAATCTAACCCCTTGTACGTGGGGTTGAAAGGAGCATGAGCGTAAGCGAGTGTGGCGCATGAAGTGCGCCCTACCAGTCAATGTTTCTTGATAATAGATAGACAGGGAGCGCAACAAGCTATCCCATTGTACATGGGGTTGAAAGGGGCATTAGCGTAAGCGAGTGGAGCGCATGAAGTGCGCCCTATCAGTCAATGTTTTTTGATAATAGATAGACAAGCGAGCGTAGTGAGCTAACCCATTATACATGGGGATAAAAGGGGCAAGAGCACAAGCAAATGCAGCGTGCGAAGTGCTCCCTATCAGTCAATGTTTCCTGATAATAGATAGACAGGCGAGGGCAGCAAGCTATCCCATTGTACGTGGGGTTGAAAGGGCATGAGTCTAAGCGGGTGCAGCGCACGAAAGGCGACCTATCAGTCAATGTTTCCTGATAATAGATAGACAGGAGAGCGCAGTGATGCAACCCATTGTACGTGGGGTTTGAAAGGGGCATGAGCGTAAGCGGGTGCAGCGCAAGAAGTGCGCCTACCAGTCAATATTTCTTGATAATGGATAGACAGGTGAGCGCAGCGAGCTATCCCATTGTACATGGGGTTGAACGGGCATTAACATAAGCGAATGCAACCCACGACTTGGGTCCTATCAGTCAATGTTTCTTGATAATAGGTAGACAGGCGAGCGCAGTGAGCTAACTCATTGTACATGGGGTTGAAAGGGGCATGAGCGTAATCGACGAAGCGCACGAGGTGCCTATCTGTCAATGTTTCTTGATAATAGATAGACAGGCGAGCGCAGCGATCTAACCGATTGTACGTGGGGTTGAAAGGGGCACGAGGGTAAGCGAGTGCAGCGCACAAAAAGCGCCCTATCAGTCAATGTTTGCTGATAATTGATAGACAGGCAAAAGCGGCGAGCTCACCCATTGTACATGGGATTGAAAGGGCCATGAGCGTAAGCGAGGCAGTGCACGAAGTGCTCCCTATCAGTCAATGTTTCTTGATAATGGATAGACAGGCGAGCACAGCGATCTAACTCATTGTACCTGGGGTTGAAAGGGCAAGAGCATAAGCGAGTGCAGCGCACAAAGGGCCCCTATCAGTGAATGTTCCTGATAATTGATAGACAGGCAAAGCGGCGAGCTCATCCATTGTACGTGGGGTTGAAAGGGCATGAACGTAAGCGAATGCAGCCCACAAAGTGCGTCCTATCAGTCAATGGTTCTGATAATAGGTAGACAGGCGGCACAGTGATCTAACCCATTGTACGTGGGGTTAAAAAGGGCATGAGCATAAGCGAGTGCAGCGCACAAAGTTCGCCCTATCAGTCAATTTTTTTATAATAGATAGACAAGCGAGTGCAGTGAGCTAAACCATTGTACATGGGGATGAAAGGGCATGAGCGTAAGCAAATAAAGTGCACGAAGTGCCCGTATCAGTCAATGTTTTTGATAAAAAATAGACAGGCGAGCGCAGCGATCTAACCCATTGTACGTGGGGTTGAAAGGAGCTGAGCGTAAGCGAGTGCAGCGCATGAAGGGCCCCCTATCAGTCAATGTTCCTGATAATAGATAGAAAGGCGAGCGCAGCAAGCTCACCCATTGTACGTGTGGTTGAAAGGCCCATGAGCGTAAGCGAGTGAAGTGCATGAAGTGCGCCCTGCCAGTCAATGTTTCTTGATAATAGATAGACAGGCGAGTGCAGCGATCTAATCCCTTGTACATGGGTTGAAAGGGCATGAGCGTAAGCGAGTGTGGCGCATGAAGTGCGCCCTACCAGTCAATGTTTCTTGATAATAGATAGACAGGGAGCGCAACAAGCTATCCCATTGTACATGGGGTTGAAAGGGGCATTAGCGTAAGCGAGTGGAGCCCCACGACTTGCGTCCTATCAGTCAATGTTACTTGATAATAGGTAGACAGGTGAGCCCAGCGATCTAACTCATTGTACGTGGGTTGAAAGGGGCATGAGTCTAAGCGGGTGCAGCGCACGAAAGGCGACCTATCAGTCAATGTTTCCTGATAATAGATAGACAGTAGAGCGCAGTGATGCAACCCATTGTACGTGGGTTGAAAGGGGCATGAGCGTAAGCGGGTGCAGCGCAAGAAGGGCGCCTATCAGTCAATGTTTCCTGATAATAGATAGACAGCGAGCGCAGCGAGCTCACCCATTGTACGTGTGGTTGAAAGGGGCATGAGCGTAAGCCAGTGCAGCGCATGAAGTGCGCCCTACCAGTCAATATTTCTTGATAATGGATAGACAGGTGAGCGCAGCGAGCTATCCCATTGTACATGGGGTTGAACGGGGCATTAACATAAGCGAATGCAACCCATGACTTGCGTCCTATCAGTCAATGTTTTTGATAATAGGTAGACAGGCGAGCGCAGCGAGCTAACTCATTGTACATGGGGTTGAAAGGGGCATGAGCGTAATCGAACGAAGCGCACGAGGTGCCCCTATCTGTCAATGTTTCTTGATAATGGAGAGACAGGCGAGGGCAGCGATCTAACCGATTTGTACGTGGGGCTGAAAGGGGCACGAGGGTAAGGGAGTGCAGCGCACAAAGGGCGCCCTATCAGTCAATGTTTGCTGATAATTGATAGACAGGCAAAAGCGGCGAGCTCACCCATTGTACATGGGATTGAAAGGGCCATGAGCGTAAGCGAGGGCAGTGCACGAAGTGCGCCCTATCAGTCAATGTTTCTTGATAATGGATAGACAGGCGAGCACAGCGATCTAACTCATTGTACCTGGGGTTGAAAGGGGCATGAGCATAAGCGAGTGCAGCGCACAAAGGGCCCTATCAGTGAATGTTTCCTGATAATTGATAGACAGGCAAAAGCGGCGAGCTCATCCATTGTACGTGGGTTGAAAGGGGCATGAACGTAAGCGAATGCAGCCCACGAAGTGCGTCCTATCAGTCAATGTTTCTTGATAATAGGTAGACAGGCGGGCACAGTGATCTAACCCATTGTACGTGGGTTAAAAAGGGCATGAGCATAAGCGAGTGCAGCGCACAAAGTTGGCCCTATCAGTCAATTTTTTTTATAATAGATAGACAAGCGAGTGCAGTGAGCTAAACCATTGTACATGGGATTGAAAGGGCCATGAGCGTAAGCGAGGGCAGTGCACGAAGTGCGCCCTATCAGTCAATGTTTCTTGATAATGGATAGACAGGCGAGCACAGCGATCTAACTCATTGTACCTGGGGTTGAAAGGGGCATGAGCATAAGCGAGTGCAGCGCACAAAGGGCCCCTATCAGTGAATGTTTCCTGATAATTGATAGACAGGCAAAAGCGGCGAGCTCATCCATTGTACGTGGGGTTGAAAGGGGCATGAACGTAAGCGAATGCAGCCCACGAAGTGCGTCCTATCAGTCAATGTTTCTTGATAATAGGTAGACAGGCGGGCACAGTGATCTAACCCATTGTACGTGGGGTTAAAAAGGGCATGAGCATAAGCGAGTGCAGCGCACAAAGTTGGCCCTATCAGTCAATTTTTTTTATAATAGATAGACAAGCGAGTGCAGTGAGCTAAACCATTGTACATGGGAATGAAAGGGGCATGAGCGTAAGCAAATAAAGTGCACGAAGTGCCCGTATCAGTCAATGTTTCTTGATAAAAGATAGACAGGCGAGCGCAGCGATCTCACCCATTGTACGTGTGGTTGAAAGGCCCATGAGCGTAAGCGAGTGAAGCGCATGAAGTGCGCCCTGCCAGTCAATGTTTCTTGGTAATAGATAGACAGGCGAGTGCAGCGATCTAACCCCTTGTACATGGGGTTGAAAGGGGCATGAGCGTAAGCGAGTGTGGCGCATGAAGTGCGCCCTACCAGTCAATGTTTCTTGATAATAGATAGACAGGGAGCGCAACAAGCTATCCCATTGTACATGGGGTTGAAAGGGGCATTAGCGTAAGCGAGTGGAGCGCATGAAGTGCGCCCTACCAGTACCCTAGCTATCCCATTGTACATGGGGTTGAAAGGGGCATGAGCGTATGCGAGTGCAGCGCATGAAGGGCGCCCTATCAGTCAATGTTTTTTATAATAGATAGACAAGCGAGCGTAGTGAGCTAACCCATTATACATGGGGATAAAAGGGGCATGAGCACAAGCAAATGCAGCGTGCGAAGTGCTCACTATCAGTCAATGTTTCCTGATAATAGATAGACAGGCGATGGCAGCAAGCTATCCCATTGTACATGGGGATGAAAGGGGCACGAGCGTAAGCGAATGAAGCGCACGAAGTGTCCCTATCAGTCAATGTTTCTTGATAAAGAGAGACAGTCGAGCGCAGCGATCTAACCCATTGTACGTGGGTTGCAAGGACATGAGCGTAAGCGTGTGCAGCGCACAAAGGGCGCCCTAGCAGTCAATGTTTCTTGATAATAGATAGACAGGCGAGTGCAGCGATCTAACCCATTGTACGTGGGGTTGAAAGGGGCATGAGGGTAAGCGAGTGCAGCGCACAAAGGGGCGCCTATCAGTCAATGTTTCTTGATAATGGATAGACAGGTGAGCACAGCGAGCTATCCATTGTACATGGGGTTGAAAGGGGCATGAGCGTAAGCGAGTGGAGCGCATGAAGTGCGCCCTACCAGTACCCTAGCTATCCCATTGTACATGGGGTTGAAAGGGGCATGAGCGTATGCGAGTGCAGCGCATGAAGGGCGCCCTATCAGTCAATGTTTTTTGATAATAGATAGACAAGCGAGCGTAGTGAGCTAACCCATTATACATGGGGATAAAAGGGGCATGAGCACAAGCAAATGCAGCCTGCGAAGTGCTCCCTATCAGTCAATGTTTCCTGATAATAGATAGACAGGCGAGGGCAGCAGCTATCCCATTGTACATGGGGATGAAAGGGGCATGAGCGTAAGCGAATGAAGCGCACGAAGTGTCCCTATCAGTCAATGTTTCTTGATAAAAGATAGACAGTCGAGCGCACCGATCTAACCCATTGTACGTGGGTTGCAAGGGGCATGAGCGTAAGCGTGTGCAGCACACAAAGGGCGCCTAACAGTCAATGTTTCTTGATAATAGATAGACAGGCGAGCGCAGCGATCTAACCCATTGTATGTGTGGTTGAAAGGGCATGAGGGTAAGCGAGTGCAGCGCACAAAGGGCGCCCTATCAGTCAATGTTTGCTGATAAGTGATAGACAGGCAAAAGCGGCGAGCTCACCCATTGTGCATGGGATTGAAAGGGGCATGAGCGTAAGCGAGGGCAGTGCACGAAGTGCGCCCTATCAGTCAATGTTTCTTGATAATGGATAGACAGGCGAGCACAGCGATCTAACTCATTGTACCTGGGGTTGAAAGGGGCATGAGCATAAGCGAGTGCAGCGCACAAAGGGCCCCTATCAGTCAATGTTTCCTGATAATTGATAGACAGGCAAAAGCGGCGAGCTCATCCATTGTACGTGGGGTTGAAAGGGCATGAACGTAAGCGAATGCAGCCCACGAAATGCGTCCTATCAGTCAACGTTTCTTGATAATGGATAGACAGGCGAGCACAGCGATCTAACTCATTGTAATTGGGGTTGAAAGGGGCATGAGCATAAGAGAGTGCAGCGCACAAAGGGCCCCTATCAGTCAATGTTCCCGATAATAGATAGACAGGCGAGCGCAGCGAGCTCATCCATTGTACGTGGGGTTGAAAGGGGCATGAGCGTAAGCGAGTGGAGCGCATGAAGTGCGCCCTACCAGTCAGCGTTTCTTGATAATAGATAGACAGGCGAGCACAACGAGCTATCCCATTGTACATGGGGTTGAATAGGGCATGAGCTTAAGCGAGTGCAGTGCACGAAGGGCGCCCTATCAGTCAATGTTTCTTGATAATTGATAGACAGGAGAGTGCAGCGATCTAACCCATTGCACATGGGGTTGAAAGGGGCATGAACGTAAGCGAATGCAGCCCACGAAGTGCGTCCTATCAGTCAATGTCTCTTGATAATAGGCAGACAGGCGGGCACAGTGGTCTAACCCATTGTACATGGGTTAAAAAGGGCATGAGCGTAAGCGAGTGCAGCGCATGAAGTGCACCCTATCAGCCAATGTTCCTGATAATAGATAGACAGGCGAGCGCAGCGAGCTCACCCATTGTACGTGGGGTTGAAAGGGGCATGAGGGTAAGCGAGTGCAGCGCACAAAGGGCGCCCTATCAGTCAATGTTTGCTGATAATTGATAGACAGACAAAAGCGGCGAGCTCACCCATTGTGCATGGGATTGAAAGGGGCATGAGCGTAAGCGAGGGCAGTGCACGAAGTTCGCCCTATCAGTCAATTTTTTATAATAGATAGACAGCGAGTGCAGTGAGCTAAACCATTGTACATGGGGATGAAAGGGGCATGAGCGTAAGCAAATAAAGTGCACGAATGCCCGTGTCAGTCAATGTTTCTTGATAAAAGATAGACAGGCGAGCGCAGCGATCTAACCCATTGTACGTGGTGTTGAAAGGGGCATGAGCGTAAGCGAGTGCAGCGCATGAAGGGCCCCCTATCAGTCAATGTTTCCTGATAATAGATAGAAAGGCGAGCGCAGCAAGCTCACCCATTGTACGTGTGGTTGAAAGGCCCATGAGCGTAAGCGAGTGCAGCGCATGAAGTGCGCCCTGCCAGTCAATGTTTCTTGATAATAGATAGACAGGCGAGTGCAGCATCTAACCCTTGTACGTGGGGTTGAAAGGGGCATGAGCGTAAGCGAGTGTGGCGCATGAAGTGCGCCCTACCAGTCAATGTTTCTTGATAATAGATAGACAGGGAGCGCAACAAGCTATCCCATTGTACATGGGGTTGAAATTGTCATGAGCGTAAGCGAGTGGAGCGCATGAAGTGCGCCCTACCAGTACCCTAGCTATCCCATTGTACATGGGGTTGAAAGGGGCATGAGCGTATGCGAGTGCAGCGCATGAAGGGCGCCCTATCAGTCAATGTTTTTTGATAATAGATAGACAAGCGAGCGTAGTGAGCTAACCCATTATACATGGGGATAAAAGGGGCATGAGCACAAGCAAATGCAGCGTGCGAAGTGCTCCCTATCAGTCAATGTTTCCTGATAATAGATAGACAGGCGAGGGCAACAAGCTATCCCATTGTACATGGGGATGAAAGGGGCATGAGCGTAAGCGAATGAAGCGCACGAAGTGTCCCTATCAGTCAATGTTTCTTGATAAAAGATAGACAGTCGAGCGCAGCGATCTAACCCATTGTACGTGGGGTTGCAAGGGGCATGAGCGTAAGCGTGTGCAGCGCACAAAGGGCGCCCTAGCAGTCAATGTTTCTTGATAATAGAAAGACAGGCGAGCGCAGCGATCTAACCCATTGTACGTGGGGTTGAAAGGGGCATGAGCGTAAGCGAGTGCAGTGCATGAAGTGCGCCCTGCCAGTCAACGTTTCTTCATAATGGATAGATAGGCGAGCACAGCGATCTAACTCATTGTAATTGGGGTTGAAAGGGGCATGAGCATAAGAGAGTGCAGCGCACAAAGGGCCCCTATCAGTCAATGTTTCCTGATAATAGATAGACAGGCGAGCGCAGCGAGCTCATCCATTGTACGTGGGGTTGAAAAGGGCATGAGCGTAAGCGAGTGCAGTGCATGAAGTGCGCCCTGCCAGTCAACGTTTCTTCATAATGGATAGACAGGCGAGCACAACGAGCTATCCCATTGTACATGGGGTTGAATAGGGGCATGAGCTTAAGCGAGAGCAGCGCACGAAGGGAACCCTATCAGTCAATGTTTCTTGATAATTGATAGACAGGAGAGTGCAGCGATCTAACCCATTGCACATGGGGTTGAAAGGGGCATGAACGTAAGCGAATGCAGCCCACGAAGTGTGTCCTATCAGCCAATGTTTCCTGATAATAGATAGACAGGCGAGCGCAGCGAGCTCACCCATTGTACGTGGGGTTGAAAGGGGCATGAGGGTAAGCGAGTGCAGCGCACAAAAGGCGCCCTATCAGTCAATGTTTGCTGATAATTGATAGACAGGCAAAAGCGGCGAGCTCACCCATTGTGCATGGGATTGAAAGGGGCATGAGCGTAAGCGAGGGCAGTGCACGAAGTGCGCCCTATCAGTCAATGTTTCTTGATAATGGATAGACAGGCGAGCACAGCGATCTAACTCATTGTACCTGGGGTTGAAAGGGGCATGAGAATAAGCGAATGCAGCGCACAAAGGGCCCCTATCAGTCAATGTTTCCTGATAATTGATAGACAGGCAAGAGTGGCGAGCTCATCCATTGTACGTGGGGTTGAAAGGGGCATGAACGTAAGCGAATGCAGCCCACGAAATGCGTCCTATCAGTCAATGTTTCTTGATAATAGGTAGACAGGCGGGCACAGTGATCTAACCCATTGTACGTGGGGTTAAAAAGGGCATGAGCGTAAGCGAGTGCAGCCACAAAGTGCGCCCTATCAGTCAATGGTTCTTGAAAATAGATAGACAAGCGAGCGTAGTGAGCTAACCCATTATACATGGGGATAAAAGGGGCATGAGCACAAGCAAATGCAGCGTGCGAAGTGCTCCCTATCAGTCAATGTTTCCTGATAATAGATAGACAGGCGAGGGCAGCAAGCTATCCCATTGTACATGGGGATGAAAGGGGCATGAGCATAAGCGAATGAAGCGCACGAAGTGTCCCTATCAGTCAATGTTTCTTGATAATAGATAGACAGGCGAGCGCAGCGATCTAACCCATTGTACGTGGGGTTGAAAGGGGCATGAGCGTAAGCGAGTGCAGCGCATGAAGTGCGCCCTGCCAGTCAACGTTTCTTGATAATGGATAGACAGGCGAGCACAGCGATCTAACTCATTGTAATTGGGGTTGAAAGGGGCATGAGCATAAGAGAATGCAGCGCACAAAGGGCCCCTATCAGTCAATGTTTCCTGATAATAGATAGACAGGCGAGCGCAGCGAGCTCATCCATTGTACGTGGGTTGAAAGGAGCATGAGCGTAAGCGAGTGGAGCGCATGAAGTGCGCCCTACCAGTCAGCGTTTCATGATAATAGATAGACAGGCGAGCACAACGAGCTATCCCATTGTACATGGGGTTGAATAGGGGCATGAGCTTAAGCGAGTGCAGTGCACAAAGGGCGCCCTATCAGTCAATGTTTCTTGATAATTGATAGACAGGAGAGTGCAGCGATCTAACCCATTGCACATGGGGTTGAAAGGGGCATGAACGTAAGCGAATGCAGCCCACGAAGTGCGTCCTATCAGTCAATGTCTCTTGATAATAGGCAGACAGGCGGGCACAGTGGTCTAACCCATTGTACATGGGGTTAAAAAGGGCATGAGCGTAAGCGAGTGCAGCGCATGAAGTGCACCCTATCAGCCAATGTTTCCTGATAATAGATAGACAGGCGAGCGCAGCGATCTAACCCATTGTACGTGGTGTTGAAAGGGGCATGAGCGTAAGCGAGTGCAGCCCATGAAGGGCCCCCTGTGAGTCAATGTTTCCTGATAATGGATAGAAAGGTGAGCGCAGCAAGCTCACCCATTGTACGTGTGGTTGAAAGGCCCATGATCGTAAGCGAGTGCAGCGCATGAAGTGCGCCCTGCCAGTCAATGTTTCTTGATAATAGATAGACAGGCGAGTGCAGCAATCTAACCCCTTGTACGTGGGGTTGGAAGGGGCAAGAGCGTAAGCGAGTGTGGCGCATGAAGTGCGCCCTACCAGTCAATGTTTCTTGATAATAGATAGACAGGGAGCGCAACAAGCTATCCCATTGTACATGGGGTTGAAAGGGGCATGAGCGTATGCGAGTGCAGCGCACAAAAGGCGCCCTATCAGTCAATGTTTGCTGATAATTGATAGACAGGCAAAAGCGGCGAGCTCACCCATTGTGCATGGGATTGAAAGGGGCATGAGCGTAAGCGAGGGCAGTGCACGAAGTGCGCCCTATCAGTCAATGTTTCTTGATAATGGATAGACAGGCGAGCACAGCGATCTAACTCATTGTACCTGGGGTTGAAAGGGGCATGAACGTAAGCGAATGCAGCCCACGAAGTGCGTCCTATCAGTCAATGTCTCTTGATAATAGGCAGACAGGCGGGCACAGTGGTCTAACCCATTGTACATGGGGTTAAAAAGGGCATGAGCGTAAGCGAGTGCAGCGCATGAAGTGCACCCTATCAGCCAATGTTTCCTGATAATAGATAGACAGGCGAGCGCAGCGAGCTCACCCATTGTACGTGGGGTTGAAAGGGGCATGAGGGTAAGCGAGTGCAGCGCACAAAGGGCGCCCTATCAGTCAATGTTTGCTGATAATTGATAGACAGACAAAAGCGGCGAGCTCACCCATTGTGCATGGGATTGAAAGGGGCATGAGCGTAAGCGAGGGCAGTGCACGAAGTTCGCCCTATCAGTCAATTTTTTATAATAGATAGACAAGCGAGTGCAGTGAGCTAAACCATTGTACATGGGGATGAAAGGGGCATGAGCGTAAGCAAATAAAGTGCACGAAGTGCCCGTGTCAGTCAATGTTTCTTGATAAAAGATAGACAGGCGAGCGCAGCGATCTAACCCATTGTACGTGGTGTTGAAAGGGGCATGAGCGTAAGCGAGTGCAGCGCATGAAGGGCCCCCTATCAGTCAATGTTTCCTGATAATAGATAGAAAGGCGAGCGCAGCAAGCTCACCCATTGTACGTGTGGTTGAAAGGCCCATGAGCGTAAGCGAGTGCAGCGCATGAAGTGCGCCCTGCCAGTCAATGTTTCTTGATAATAGATAGACAGGCGAGTGCAGCAATCTAACCCCTTGTACGTGGGGTTGAAAGGGGCATGAGCGTAAGCGAGTGTGGCGCATGAAGTGCGCCCTACCAGTCAATGTTTCTTGATAATAGATAGACAGGGAGCGCAACAAGCTATCCCATTGTACATGGGGTTGAAATTGTCATGAGCGTAAGCGAGTGGAGCGCATGAAGTGCGCCCTACCAGTACCCTAGCTATCCCATTGTACATGGGGTTGAAAGGGCATGAGCGTATGCGAGTGCAGCGCATGAAGGGCGCCCTATCAGTCAATGTTTTTTGATAATAGATAGACAAGCGAGCGTAGTGAGCTAACCCATTATACATGGGGATAAAAGGGGCATGAGCACAAGCAAATGCAGCGTGCGAAGTGCTCCCTATCAGTCAATGTTTCCTGATAATAGATAGACAGGCGAGGGCAACAAGCTATCCCATTGTACATGGGGATGAAAGGGGCATGAGCGTAAGCGAATGAAGCGCACGAAGTGTCCCTATCAGTCAATGTTTCTTGATAAAAGATAGACAGTCGAGCGCAGCGATCTAACCCATTGTACGTGGGGTTGCAAGGGGCATGAGCGTAAGCGTGTGCAGCGCACAAAGGGCGCCCTAGCAGTCAATGTTTCTTGATAATAGAAAGACAGGCGAGCGCAGCGATCTAACCCATTGTACGTGGGGTTGAAAGGGGCATGAGCGTAAGCGAGTGCAGTGCATGAAGTGCGCCCTGCCAGTCAACGTTTCTTCATAATGGATAGATAGGCGAGCACAGCGATCTAACTCATTGTAATTGGGGTTGAAAGGGGCATGAGCATAAGAGAGTGCAGCGCACAAAGGGCCCCTATCAGTCAATGTTTCCTGATAATAGATAGACAGGCGAGCGCAGCGAGCTCATCCATTGTACGTGGGGTTGAAAAGGGCATGAGCGTAAGCGAGTGCAGTGCATGAAGTGCGCCCTGCCAGTCAACGTTTCTTCATAATGGATAGACAGGCGAGCACAACGAGCTATCCCATTGTACATGGGGTTGAATAGGGGCATGAGCTTAAGCGAGAGCAGCGCACGAAGGAACCCTATCAGTCAATGTTTCTTGATAATTGATAGACAGGAGAGTGCAGCGATCTAACCCATTGCACATGGGGTTGAAAGGGGCATGAACGTAAGCGAATGCAGCCCACGAAGTGTGTCCTATCAGCCAATGTTTCCTGATAATAGATAGACAGGCGAGCGCAGCGAGCTCACCCATTGTACGTGGGGTTGAAAGGGCATGAGGGTAAGCGAGTGCAGCGCACAAAAGGCGCCCTATCAGTCAATGTTTGCTGATAATTGATAGACAGGCAAAAGCGGCGAGCTCACCCATTGTGCATGGGATTGAAAGGGCATGAGCGTAAGCGAGGGCAGTGCACGAAGTGCGCCCTATCAGTCAATGTTTCTTGATAATGGATAGACAGGCGAGCACAGCGATCTAACTCATTGTACCTGGGGTTGAAAGGGCATGAGAATAAGCGAGTGCAGCGCACAAAGGGCCCCTATCAGTCAATGTTTCCTGATAATTGATAGACAGCAAGAGTGGCGAGCTCATCCATTGTACGTGGGTTGAAAGGGGCATGAACGTAAGCGAATGCAGCCCACGAAATGCGTCCTATCAGTCAATGTTTCTTGATAATAGGTAGACAGGCGGGCACAGTGATCTAACCCATTGTACGTGGGGTTAAAAAGGGCATGAGCGTAAGCGAGTGCAGCGCACAAAGTGCGCCCTATCAGTCAATGGTTCTTGAAAATAGATAGACAAGCGAGCGTAGTGAGCTAACCCATTATACATGGGGATAAAAGGGGCATGAGCACAAGCAAATGCAGCGTGCGAAGTGCTCCCTATCAGTCAATGTTTCCTGATAATAGATAGACAGGCGAGGGCAGCAAGCTATCCCATTGTACATGGGATGAAAGGGGCATGAGCATAAGCGAATGAAGCGCACGAAGTGTCCCTATCAGTCAATGTTTCTTGATAATAGATAGACAGGCGAGCGCAGCGATCTAACCCATTGTACGTGGGGTTGAAAGGGGCATGAGCGTAAGCGAGTGCAGCGCATGAAGTGCGCCCTGCCAGTCAACGTTTCTTGATAATGGATAGACAGGCGAGCACAGCGATCTAACTCATTGTAATTGGGGTTGAAAGGGCATGAGCATAAGAGAATGCAGCGCACAAAGGGCCCCTATCAGTCAATGTTTCCTGATAATAGATAGACAGGCGAGCGCAGCGAGCTCATCCATTGTACGTGGGGTTGAAAGGAGCATGAGCGTAAGCGAGTGGAGCGCATGAAGTGCGCCCTACCAGTCAGCGTTTCATGATAATAGATAGACAGGCGAGCACAACGAGCTATCCCATTGTACATGGGGTTGAATAGGGCATGAGCTTAAGCGAGTGCAGTGCACAAAGGGCGCCCTATCAGTCAATGTTTCTTGATAATTGATAGACAGGAGAGTGCAGCGATCTAACCATTGCACATGGGGTTGAAAGGGGCATGAACGTAAGCGAATGCAGCCCACGAAGTGCGTCCTATCATCAATGTCTCTTGATAATAGCAGACAGGCGGGCACAGTGGTCTAACCCATTGTACATGGGGTTAAAAAGGGCATGAGCGTAAGCGAGTGCAGCGCATGAAGTGCACCCTATCAGCCAATGTTTCCTGATAATAGATAGACAGGCGAGCGCAGCGATCTAACCCATTGTACGTGGTGTTGAAAGGGCATGAGCGTAAGCGAGTGCAGCGCATGAAGGGCCCCCTGTGAGTCAATGTTTCCTGATAATGGATAGAAAGGTGAGCGCAGCAAGCTCACCCATTGTACGTGTGGTTGAAAGGCCCATGATCGTAAGCGAGTGCAGCGCATGAAGTGCGCCCTGCCAGTCAATGTTTCTTGATAATAGATAGACAGGCGAGTGCAGCAATCTAACCCCTTGTACGTGGGTTGGAAGGGCAAGAGCGTAAGCGAGTGTGGCGCATGAAGTGCGCCCTACCAGTCAATGTTTCTTGATAATAGATAGACAGGGAGCGCAACAAGCTATCCCATTGTACATGGGGTTGAAAGGGCATGAGCGTATGCGAGTGCAGCGCATGAAGGGCGCCCTATCAGTCAATGTTTTTTGATAATAGATAGACAAGCGAGCGTAGTGAGCTAACCCATTATACATGGGGATAAAAGGGGCATGAGCACAAGCAAATGCAGCGTGCGAAGTGCTCCCTATCAGTCAATGTTTCCTGATAATAGATAGACAGGCGAGGGCAACAAGCTATCCCATTGTACATGGGGATGAAAGGGCATGAGCGTAAGCGAATGAAGCGCACGAAGTGTCCCTATCAGTCAATGTTTCTTGATAAAAGATAGACAGTCGAGCGCAGCATCTAACCCATTGTACGTGGGTTGCAAGGGCATGAGCGTAAGCGTGTGCAGCGCACAAAGGGCGCCCTAGCAGTCAATGTTTCTTGATAATAGATAGACAGGCGAGCGCAGCGATCTAACCCATTGTACGTGGGTTGAAAGGGCATGAGCGTAAGCGAGTGCAGCGCATGAAGTGCGCCCTGCCAGTCAACGTTCTTCATAATGGATAGACAGGCGAGCACAGCGATCTAACTCATTGTAATTGGGTTGAAAGGGCATGAGCATAAGAGAGTGCAGCGCACAAAGGCCCCTATCAGTCAATGTTTCCTGATAATAGATAGACAGGCGAGCGCAGCGAGCTCATCCATTGTACGTGGGGTTGAAAAGGGCATGAGCGTAAGCGAGTGGAGTGCATGAAGTGCGCCCTACCAATCAGC
This sequence comes from Sanderia malayensis, assembly GCA_013076295.1. Taxonomy (NCBI): domain Eukaryota; kingdom Metazoa; phylum Cnidaria; class Scyphozoa; order Semaeostomeae; family Pelagiidae; genus Sanderia; species Sanderia malayensis. The sequence goes on along the minus strand of RQOL01000415.1, from coordinate 77,997 downwards.
GTTTCTTGATAATAGATAGACAGGCGAGCACAACGAGCTATCCCATTGTACATGGGGTTGAATAGGGGCATGAGCTTAAGCGAGAGCAGCGCACGAAGGGCACCCTATCAGTCAATGTTTCTTGATAATTGATAGACAGGAGAGTGCAGCGATCTAACCCATTGCACATGGGGTTGAAAGGGGCATGAACGTAAGCGAATGCAGCCCACGAAGTGCGTCCTATCAGTCAATGTTTCTTGATAATAGGTAGACAGGCGGGCACACTGATCTAACCCATTGTACGTGGGGTTAAAAAGGGCATGAGCGTAAGCGAGTGCAGCGTACAAAGTGCGCCCTATCAGTCGATTTTTTTTATAATAGATAGACAAGCGAGCGCAGTGAGCTAACCCAGTGTAAATGGGGATGAAAGGGGCATGAGCGTAAGCAAATAAAGTGCACGAAGTGCCCGTATCAGTCAATGTTTCTTGATAAAAGATAGACAGGCGAGCGCAGCGATCTAACCCATTGTACGTGGGGTTGAAAGGGGCATGAGCGTAAGCGAGTGCAGCGCATGAAGTGCACCCTATCAGCCAATGTTTCCTGATAATAGATAGACAGGCGAGCGCAGCGAGCTCACCCATTGTACGTGGGGTTGAAAGGGCATGAGGGTAAGCGAGTGCAGCGCACAAAAGGCCCCCTATCAGTCAATGTTTGCTGATAATTGATAGACAGGCAAAAGCGGCGAGCTCACCCATTGTGCATGGGATTGAAAGGGCATGAGCGTAAGCGAGGGCAGTGCACGAAGTGCGCCCTATCAGTCAATGTTTCTTGATAATGGATAGACAGGCGAGCACAGCGATCTAACTCATTGTACCTGGGGTTGAAAGGGCATGAGAATAAGCGAGTGCAGGCACAAAGGGCCCCTATCAGTCAATGTTTCCTGATAATTGATAGACAGGCAAAAGCGGCGAGCTCACCCATTGTGCATGGGATTGAAAGGGGCATGAGCGTCAGCGAGGGCAGTGCACGAAGTGCGCCCTATCAGTCAATGTTTCTTGATAATGGATAGACAGGCGAGCACAGCGATCTAACTCATTGTACCTGGGGTTGAAAGGGGCATGAGAATAAGCGAGTGCAGGGCACAAATGGCCCCTATCAGTCAATGTTTCCTGATAATTGATTGACAGGCAAAAGCGGCGAGCTCATCCATTGTACGTGGGGTTGAAAGGGGCATGAACGTAAGCGAATGCAGCCCACGAAATGCGTCCTATCAGTCAATGTTTCTTGATAATATGTAGACAGGCGGGCACAGTGATCTAACCCATTGTACGTGGGGTGAAAGGGCATGAGCGTAAGCGAGTGCAGCGCATGAAGTGCGCCCTGCCAGTCAACGTTTCTTGATAATGGATAGACAGGCGAGCACAGCGATCTAACTCATTGTAATTGGGGTTGAAAGGGGCATGAGCATAAGAGAGTGCAGCGCACAAAGGGCCCCTATCAGTCAATGTTTCCTGATAATTGATAGACAGGCGAGCGCAGCGAGCTCATCCATTGTACGTGGGGTTGAAAGGGGCATGAGCGTAAGCGAGTGGAGCGCATGAAGTGCGCCCTACCAGTCAGCGTTTCTTGATAATAGATAGACAGCGAGCACAACGAGCTATCCCATTGTACATGGGGTTGAATAGGGGCATGAGCTTAAGCGAGTGCAGTGCACAAAGGGCGCCCTATCAGTCAATGTTTCTTCATAATTGATAGACAGGAGAGTGCAGCGATCTAACCCATTGCACATGGGTTGAAAGGGCATGAACGTAAGCGAATGCAGCCCACGAAGTGCGTCCTATCAGTCAATGTTTCTTGATAATAGGTAGACAGGCGGGCACAGTGATCTAACCCATTGTACATGGGGTTAAAAAGGGCATGAGCGTAAGCGAGTGCAGCGCACTAAGTGCGCCCTATCAGTCAATGTTTCTTGATAATAGATAGACAAGCGAGCGCAGTGAGCTAACCCATTATACATGGGATAAAAGGGGCATGAGCACAAGCGAATGCAGCGTGCGAATTGCTCCCTATCAGTCAATGTTTCCTGATAATAGATAGACTGGCGAGGGCAGCAAGCTATCCCATTGTACATGGGGATGAAAGGGGCATGAGCGTAAGCGAATGAAGCGTACGAAGTGTCCCTATCAGTCAATGTTTCTTGATAAAGATAGACAGTCGAGCGCAGCGATCTAACCCATTGTACGTGGGGTTGCAAGGGGCATGAGCGTAAGCGTGTGCAGCGCACAAAGGGCGCCCTAGCAGTCAATGTTTCTTGATAATAGATAGACAGGCGAGCGCAGCGATCTAACCCATTGTACGTGGGGTTGAAAGGTGCATGAGGGTAAGCGAGTGCAGCGCATGAAGTGCGCCTTACCAGTCAACGTTTCTTGATAATGATAGACAGCGAGCACAGCGATCTAACTCATTGTACATGGGATGAAAGGGGCATGAGCGTAAGCAAATAAAGTGCACGAAGTGCCCGTATCAGTAAATGTTTCTTGATAAAAGATAGACAGGTGAGCGCAGCGATCTAACCCATTGTACGTGGGTTGCAAGGGCATGAGCGTAAGGGAGTGCAGCGCAAGAAGTGCACCCTATCAGCCAATGTTTCCTGATAATAGATAGACAGGCGAGCGCAGCGAGCTCACCCATTGTACGTGTGGTTGAAAGGGGCATGAGCGTAAGCGAGTGCAGCGCAAGAAGTGCGCCCTACCAGTCAATATTTCTTGATAATGGATAGACAGGTGAGCGCAGCGATCTAACTCATGTACGTGGGGTTGAAAGGGCATGAGCGTAAGCGAGTGCAGCGCACAAAGTGCGCCCTATGAGTCAATTTTTTTATAATAGATAGACAAGCGAGCGCAATGAGCTAACCCATTGTACATGGGGATGAAAGGGGCATGAGCACAAGCGAATGCAGCGCGCGAAGTGCTCCCTATCAGTCTATGTTTCCTGATAATAGATAGACAAGCGAGCGCAGTGAGCTAACCCATTGTACATGGGGATAAAAGGGCATGAGCACAAGCGAATGCAGCGCGCGAAGTGCTCCCTATCAGTCTATGTTTCCTGATAATAGATAGATAAGCGAGCGCAGCGATCTAACCCATTGTACGTGGTGTTGCAAGGGGCATGAGCGTAAGCGAGTGCAGCGCATGAAGTGCACCCTGCCAGTCAATGTTTCTTGATAATAGATAGACAGGCGAGTGCAGCGATCTAACCCCTTGTACGTGGGGTTGAAAGGGGCATGAGCATAAGAGAGTGCAGCGCACAAAGGGCCCTATCAGTCAATGTTTCCTGATAATAGATAGACAGGCGAGCGCAGCGAGCTCATCCATTGTACGTGGGGTTGAAAAGGGCATGAGCGTAAGCGAGTGGAGTGCATGAAGTGCGCCTACCAATCAGCGTTTCTTGATAATAGATAGACAGGCGAGCACAACGAGCTATCCCATTGTACATGGGGTTGAATAGGGGCATGAGCTTAAGCGAGAGCAGCGCACGAAGGGCACCCTATCAGTCAATGTTTCTTGATAATTGATAGACAGGAGAGTGCAGCGATCTAACCCATTGCACATGGGGTTGAAAGGGCATGAACGTAAGCGAATGCAGCCCACGAAGTGCGTCCTATCAGTCAATGTTTCTTGATAATAGGTAGACAGGCGGGCACACTGATCTAACCCATTGTACGTGGGGTTAAAAAGGGCATGAGCGTAAGCGAGTGCAGCGTACAAAGTGCGCCCTATCAGTCGATTTTTTTTATAATAGATAGACAAGCGAGCGCAGTGAGCTAACCCAGTGTAAATGGGGATGAAAGGGGCATGAGCGTAAGCAAATAAAGTGCACGAAGTGCCCGTATCAGTCAATGTTTCTTGATAAAAGATAGACAGGCGAGCGCAGCGATCTAGCCCATTGTACGTGGGGTTGAAAGGGGCATGAGCGTAAGCGAGTGCAGCGCATGAAGTGCACCCTATCAGCCAATGTTTCCTGATAATAGATAGACAGGCGAGCGCAGCGAGCTCACCCATTGTACGTGGGGTTGAAAGGGGCATGAGGGTAAGCGAGTGCAGCGCACAAAAGGCGCCCTATCAGTCAATGTTTGCTGATAATTGATAGACAGGCAAAAGCGGCGAGCTCACCCATTGTGCATGGGATTGAAAGGGGCATGAGCGTAAGCGAGGGCAGTGCACGAAGTGCGCCCTATCAGTCAATGTTTCTTGATAATGGATAGACAGGCGAGCACAGCGATCTAACTCATTGTACCTGGGGTTGAAAGGGGCATGAGAATAAGCGAGTGCAGGGCACAAAGGCCCCTATCAGTCAATGTTTCCTGATAATTGATAGACAGGCAAAAGCGGCGAGCTCACCCATTGTGCATGGGATTGAAAGGGGCATGAGCGTCAGCGAGGGCAGTGCACGAAGTGCGCCCTATCAGTCAATGTTTCTTGATAATGGATAGACAGGGGAGCACAGCGATCTAACTCATTGTACCTGGGGTTGAAAGGGGCATGAGAATAAGCGAGTGCAGGGCAAAAAGGGCCCCTATCAGTCAATGTTTCCTGATAATTGATTGACAGGCAAAAGCGGCGAGCTCATCCATTGTACGTGGGGTTGAAAGGGGCATGAACGTAAGCGAATGCAGCCCACGAAATGCGTCCTATCAGTCAATGTTTCTTGATAATAGGTAGACAGGCGGGCACAGTGATCTAACCCATTGTACGTGGGGTTGAAAGGGGCATGAGCGTAAGCGAGTGCAGCGCATGAAGTGCGCCCTGCCAGTCAACGTTTCTTGATAATGGATAGACAGGCGAGCACAGCGATCTAACTCATTGTAATTGGGGTTGAAAGGGGCATGAGCATAAGAGAGTGCAGCGCACAAAGGGCCCCTATCAGTCAATGTTTCCTGATAATTGATAGACAGGCGAGCGCAGCGAGCTCATCCATTGTACGTGGGGTTGAAAGGGGCATGAGCGTAAGCGAGTGGAGCGCATGAAGTGCGCCCTACCAGTCAGCGTTTCTTGATAATAGATAGACAGGCGAGCACAACGAGCTATCCCATTGTACATGGGGTTGAATAGGGGCATGAGCTTAAGCGAGTGCAGTGCACAAAGGGCGCCCTATCAGTCAATGTTTCTTCATAATTGATAGACAGGAGAGTGCAGCGATCTAACCCATTGCACATGGGGTTGAAAGGGGCATGAACGTAAGCGAATGCAGCCCACGAAGTGCGTCCTATCAGTCAATGTTTCTTGATAATAGGTAGACAGGCGGGCACAGTGATCTAACCCATTGTACATGGGGTCAAAAAGGGCATGAGCGTAAGCGAGTGCAGCGCACAAAGTGCGCCCTATCAGTCAATGTTTCTTGATAATAGATAGACAAGCGAGCGCAGTGAGCTAACCCATTATACATGGGATAAAAGGGGCATGAGCACAAGCGAATGCAGCGTGCGAATTGCTCCCTATCAGTCAATGTTTCCTGATAATAGATAGACTGGCGAGGGCAGCAAGCTATCCCATTGTACATGGGGATGAAAGGGGCATGAGCGTAAGCGAATGAAGGGTACGAAGTGTCCCTATCAGTCAATGTTTCTTGATAAAAGATAGACAGTCGAGCGCAGCGATCTAACCCATTGTACGTGGGGTTGCAAGGGGCATGAGCGTAAGCGTGTGCAGCGCACAAAGGGCGCCCTAGCAGTCAATGTTTCTTGATAATAGATAGACAGGCGAGCGCAGCGATCTAACCCATTGTACGTGGGGTTGAAAGGTGCATGAGGGTAAGCGAGTGCAGCGCATGAAGTGCGCCTTACCAGTCAACGTTTCTTGATAATGGATAGACAGGCGAGCACAGCGATCTAACTCATTGTACATGGGGATGAAAGGGGCATGAGCGTAAGCAAATAAAGTGCACGAAGTGCCCGTATCAGTAAATGTTTCTTGATAAAAGATAGACAGGTGAGCGCAGCGATCTAACCCATTGTACGTGGGGTTGCAAGGGGCATGAGCGTAAGGGAGTGCAGCGCAAGAAGTGCACCCTATCAGCCAATGTTTCCTGATAATAGATAGACAGGCGAGCGCAGCGAGCTCACCCATTGTACGTGGGGTTGAAAGGGGCATGAGCGTAAGCGAGTGCAGCGCAAGAAGTGCGCCCTACCAGTCAATATTTCTTGATAATGGATAGACAGGTGAGCGCAGCGATCTAACTCATTGTACGTGGGGTTGAAAGGGGCATGAGTGTAAGCGAGTGCAGCGCACAAAGTGCGCCCTATGAGTCAATTTTTTTTATAATAGATAGACAAGCGAGCGCAGTGAGCTAACCCATTGTACATGGGGATGAAAGGGGCATGAGCACAAGCGAATGCAGCGTGCGAAGTGCTCCCTATCAGTCTATGTTTCCTGATAATAGATAGACAAGCGAGCGCAGTGAGCTAACCCATTGTACATGGGGATAAAAGGGGCATGAGCACAAGCGAATGCAGCGCGCGAAGTGCTCCCTATCAGTCTATGTTTCCTGATAATAGATAGATAAGCGAGCGCAGCGATCTAACCCATTGTACGTGGTGTTGCAAGGGGCATGAGCGTAAGCGAGTGCAGCGCATGAAGTGCACCCTGCCAGTCAATGTTTCTTGATAATAGATAGACAGGGAGCGCAACAAGCTATCCCATTGTACATGGGGTTGAAAGGGGCATGAGCGTAAGCGAGTGGAGCGCATGAAGTGCGCCCTACCAGTACCCTAGCTATCCCATTGTACATGGGGTTGAAAGGGGCATGAGCGTATGCGAGTGCAGCGCATGAAGGGCGCCCTATCAGTCAATTTTTGTTGATAATGGATAGACAGGTGAGCGCAGCGATCTAACTCATTGTACGTGGGGTTGAAAGGGGCATGAGCGTAAGTGAGTGCAGCGCACAAAGTGCGCCCTATCAGTCAATTTTTTTTATAATAGATAGACAAGCGAGCGCAGTGAGCTAACCCATTGTACATGGGGTTGAAAGGGGCATGAGCGTAATCGAAGAAGTGCACGAGGTGAACCTATCTGTCAATGTTTCTTGATAATAGATAGACAGGCGAGCGCAGCAATCTAACCAATTGTACGTGGGGTTGGAAGGGGCATGAGGGTAAGCGAGTGCAGGCACAAAGGGCCCCCTATCAGTCAATGTTTGCTGATAATTGATAGACAGGCAAAAGCGGCGAGCCCCCCCCTTTATACATGGGATTGAAAGGGGCATGAGCGTAAGCGAGGGCAGTGCACAAAGTGCGCCCTATCAGTCAATGTTTCTTGATAAGGGATAGACAGGCGAGCACAGCGATGTAACTCATTGTACCTGGGGATAAAAGGGGCATGAGCACAAGCGAATGCAGCGCGCGAAGTGCTCCCTATCAGTCTATGTTTCCTGATAATAGATAGATAAGCGAGCGCAGCGATCTAACCCATTGTACGTGGTGTTGCAAGGGGCATGAGCGTAAGCGAGTGCAGCACATGAAGGGTCCCCTATCAGTCAATGTTTCCTGATAATAGATAGAAAGGCGAGCGCAGCCAGCTCACCCATTGTACGTGTGGTTGAAAGGCCCATGAGCGTAAGCGAGTGCAGCGCATGAAGGGCGCCCTATCAGTCAATGTTTCTTGATAATAGATAGACAGGCGAGCGCAGCGGGCTCACCCATTGTATGTGGGGTTGAAAGGGGCATGAGCATAAGCGAGTGCAGCACAGGAAGTGTGCCCTATCAGTCAATGTTTCTTGATAATAGATAGACAAGCGAGCGCAGTGAGCTAACCCATTGTACATGGGATAAAAGGGGCATGAGCACAAGCGAATGCAGCGCGCGAAGTGCTCCCTATCAGTCTATGTTTCCTGATAATAGATAGACAAGCGAGCGCAGTGAGCTAACCCATTGTACATGGGGATAAAAGGGGCATGAGCACAAGCGAATGCAGCGCGCGAAGTGCTCCCTATCAGTCTATGTTTCCTGATAATAGATAGATAAGCGAGCGCAGCGATCTAACCCATTGTACGTGGTGTTGCAAGGGCATGAGCGTAAGCGAGTGCAGCGCATGAAGTGCGCCCTGCCAGTCAATGTTTCTTGATAATAGATAGACAGGCGAGTGCAGCGATCTAACCCCTTGTACGTGGGGTTGAAAGGGGCATGAGCGTAAGCGAGTGTGGCGCATGAAGTGCGCCCTACCAGTCAATTTTTCTTGATAATAATTAGACAGGGAGCGCAACAAGCTATCCCATTGTACATGGGGTTGAAAGGGGCATGAGCGTAAGCGAGTGGAGCGCATGAAGTGCGCCCTACCAGTACCCTAGCTATCCCATTGTACATGGGTTGAAAGGGGCATGAGCGTATGCGAGTGCAGCGCATGAAGGGCGCCCGATCAGTCAAATTTGTTGATAATGGATAGACAGGTGAGCGCAGCGATCTAACTCATTGTACGTGGGGTTGAAAGGGGCATGAGCGTAAGTGAGTGCAGCGCACAAAGTGCGCCCTATCAGTCAATTTTTTTTATAATAGATAGACAAGCGAGCGCAGTGAGCTAACCCATTTTACATGGGGTTGAAAGGGGCATGAGCGTAATCGAACGAAGTGCACGAGGTGAACCTATCTGTCAATGTTTCTTGATAATAGATAGACAGGCGAGCGCAGCAATCTAACCAATTGTACGTGGGGTTGGAAGGGGCATGAGGGTAAGCGAGTGCAGCGCACAGAGGGCCCCCTATCAGTCAATGTTTGCTGATAATTGATAGACAGGCAAAAGCGGCGAGCTCACCCATTGTACATGGGATTGAAAGGGGCATGAGCGTAAGCGAGGGCAGTGCACGAAGTGCGCCCTACCAGTACCCTAGCTATCCCATTGTACATGGGGTTGAAAGGGGCATGAGCGTATGCGAGTGCTGCGCATGAAGGGCGCCCTATCAGTCAATGTTTCTTGATAATAGATAGACAGGCGAGCGCAGCGGGCTCACCCATTGTATGTGGGGTTGAAAGGGGCATGAGCATAAACGAGTGCAGCACAGGAAGTGCGCCCTATCAGTCAATGTTTCTTGATAATAGATAGACAAGCGAGCGCAGTGAGCTAACCCATTATACATGGGGATAAAAGGGGCATGAGCACAAGCGAATGCAGCGCGCGAAGTGCTCCCTATCAGTCTATGTTTCCTGATAATAGATAGATGAGCGAGCGCAGCGATCTAACCCATTGTACGTGGTGTTGCAAGGGGCATGAGCGTAAGCGAGTGCAGCGCATGAAGTGCGCCCTGCCAGTCAATGTTTCTTGATAATAGATAGACAGGCGAGTGCAGCGATCTAACCCCTTGTACGTGGGTTGAAAGGGGCATGAGCGTAAGCGAGTGTGGCGCATGAAGTGCGCCCTACCAGTCAATTTTCTTGATAATAATTAGACAGGGAGCGCAACAAGCTATCCCATTGTACATGGGGTTGAAAGGGGCATGAGCGTAAGCGAGTGGAGCGCATGAAGTGCGCCCTACCAGTACCCTAGCTATCCCATTGTACATGGGGTTGAAAGGGGCATGAGCGTATGCGAGTGCAGCGCATGAAGGGCGCCCTATCAGTCAATATTTGTTGATAATGGATAGACAGGTGAGCGCAGCGATCTAACTCATTGTACGTGGGGTTGAAAGGGCATGAGCGTAAGTGAGTGCAGCGCACAAAGTGCGCCCTATCAGTCAATTTTTTTTATAATAGATAGACAAGCGAGCGCAGTGAGCTAACCCATTGTACATAGGGTTGAAAGGGGCATGAGCGTAATCGAAGAAGTGCACGAGGTGAACCTATCTGTCAATGTTTCTTGATAATAGATAGACAGGCGAGCGCAGCAATCTAACCAATTGTACGTGGGGTTGGAAGGGGCATGAGGGTAAGCGAGTGCAGCGCACAAAGGGCCCCCTATCGGTCAATGTTTGCTGATAATTGATAGACAGGCAAAAGTGGCGAGCTCACCCATTGTACATGGGATTGAAAGGGGCATGAGCGTAAGCGAGGGCAGTGCACGAAGTGCGCCCTATCAGTCAATGTTTCTTGATAAGGGATAGACAGGCGAGCACAGCGATGTAACTCATTGTACCTGGGGTTGAAAGGCGCATGAGCATAAGCGAGTGCAGCGCACAAAGGGCCCCTATCAGTCAATGTTTCCTGATAGTAGATAGACAGGCGAGCGCAGCGAGCTCATGCATTGTACGTGGGGATAAAAGGGGCATGAGCACAAGCGAATGCAGCGTGCGAAGTGCTCCCTATCAGTCAATGTTTCCTGATAATAGATAGACAGGCGAGGGCAGCAAGCTATCCCATTGTACATGGGGTTGAAAGGGGCATGAGCGTAAGCGAGTGGAGCGCACAAAGTGCGCCCTATCAGTCAATTTTTTTTATAATAGATAGACAGGCGAGCGCAGCGATCTAACCCATTGTACGTGGGGTTGAAAGGGGCATCAGCATAAGCGTGTGCAGCGCACAAAGGGCGCCCTATCAGTCAATGTTTCTTGATAATAGGTAGACAGGCGGGCACAGTGATCTAAACCATTGTACATGGGGTTAAAAAGGGCATGAGCATAAGCGAGTGCAGCGCACAAAGTGCGCCCTATCAGTCAATTTTTTTTATGATAGATAGATAAGTGAGCGCAGTGAGCTAACCCATTGTACATGGGGGTGAAAGGGGCATGAGCGTAAGCGAGTGCAGCACATGAAGGGCCCCCTATCAGTCAATGTTTCCTGATAATAGATAGAAAGGCGAGCGCAGCCAGTTCACCCATTGTACGTGTGGTTGAAAGGCCCATGAGCGTAAGCGAGTGCAGCGCATGAAGGGCGCCCTATCAGTCAATGTTTCTTGATAATAGATAGACAGGCGAGCGCAGCGGGCTCACCCATTGTATGTGGGGTTGAAAGGGGCATGAGCATAAGCGAGTGCAGCACAGGAAGTGTGCCCTATCAGTCAATGTTTCTTGATAATAGATAGACAAGCGAGCGCAGTGAGCTAACCCATTGTACATGGGGATAAAAGGGGCATTAGCACAAGCGAATGCAGCGCGCGAAGTGCTCCCTATCAGTCTATGCTTCCTGATAATAGATAGACAAGCGAGCGCAGTGAGCTAACCCATTGTACATGGGGATAAAAGGGGCATGAGCACAAGCGAATGCAGCGCGCGAAGTGCTCCCTATCAGTCTATGCTTCCTGATAATAGATAGATAAGCGAGCGCAGCGATCTAACCCATTGTACGTGGTGTTGCAAGGGGCATGAGCGTAAGCGAGTGCAGCGCATGAAGTGCGCCCTGCCAGTCAATGTTTCTTGATAATAGATAGACAGGCGAGTGCAGCGATCTAACCCCTTGTACGTGGGGTTGAAAGGGGCATGAGCGTAAGCGACTGTGGCGCATGAAGTGCGCCCTACCAGTCAATTTTTCTTGATAATAATTAGACAGGGAGCGCAACAAGCTATCCCATTGTACATGGGGTTGAAAGGGGCATGAGCGTAGGCGAGTGGAGCGCATGAAGTGCGCCCTACCAGTACCCTAGCTATCCCATTGTACGTGGGGTTGAAAGGGGCATGAGCGTAAGTGAGTGCAGCGCACAAAGTGCGCCCTATCAGTCAATTTTTTTTATAATAGATAGACAAGCGAGCGCAGTGAGCTAAGCCATTGTACATGGGGTTGAAAGGGGCATGAGCGTAATCGAACGAAGTGCACGAGGTGAACCTATCTGTCAATGTTTCTTGATAATAGATAGACAGGCGAGCGCAGCAATCTAACCAATTGTACGTGGGGTTGGAAGGGGCATGAGGGTAAGCGAGTGCAGCGCACAAAGGGCCCCCTATCAGTCAATGTTTGCTGATAATTGATAGACAGGCAAAAGCGGCGAGCTCACCCATTGTACATGGGATTGAAAGGGGCATGAGCGTAAGCGAGGGCAGTGCACGAAGTGCGCCCTATCAGTCAATGTTTCTTGATAAGGGATAGACAGGCGAGCACAGCGATGTAACTCATTGTACCTGGGGTTGAAAGGGGCATGAGCATAAGTGAGTGCAGCGCATGAAGTGCGCCTTATCAGTCAATGTTTCTTGATAATAGGTAGACAGGCGGGCACAGTGATCTAACCCATTGTACGTGGGGTTAAAAAGGGCATGAGCGTAAGCGAGTGCAGCGCACAAAGTGCGCCCTATCAGTCAATTTTTTTTATAATAGATAGACAAGCGAGCGCAGTGAGCTAACCCATTGTACATGGGGATGAAAGGGGCATGAGCGTAAGCAAATAAAGTGCACGAAGTGCACGTACCAGTCAATGTTTCTTAATAAAAGATAGACAGGCGTGCGCAGCGATCTAACCCATTGTACGTGGGGTTGAAAGAGGCATGAGCGTAAGCGAGTGCAGCGCAGGAAATGCACCCTATCAGCCAATGTTTCCTGATAATAGATAGACAGGCGAGCGCAGCGAGCTCACCCATTGTATGTGGGGCTGAAAGGGGCATGAGCGTAAGCGAGTGCAGCGCAAGAAGTGCGCCCTACCAGTCAATATTTCTTGATAATGGATAGACAGGTGAGCGCAGCGATCTAACTCATTGTACATGGGGTTGAAATGGGCATGAGCGTAAGCGAGTGCAGCGCACGAAGGGCGCCCTATCAGTCAATGCTTCCTAATAATAGATAGACAGGCGAACGCAGCGAGCTCATCCATTGTATGTGGGGTTGAGAGGGGCAAGAGCGTAAGCGAGTGCAGCGCATGAAGTGAGCCCTACCAGTCAATGTTTGCTGATAATAGATAGACAGGCGAGCGCAGCGATCTAACTCATTGTACATGGGGTTGAAATGGGCATGAGCGTAAGCGAATGCAGCCCACGAAGTGCGTCCTATCAGTCAATGTTTCTTGATAATAGGTAGACAGGCGGGCACAGTGATCTAACCCATTGTACATGGGGTTAAAAAGGGCATGAGCGTAAGCGAGTGCAGCGCACAAAGTGCGCCCTATCAGTCAATTTTTTTTATAATAGATAGACAAGCGAGCGCAGTGAGCTAACCCATTGTACATGGGGATGAAAGGGGCATGAGCGTAAGCAAATAAAGTGCACGAAGTGCACGTACCAGTCAATGTTTCTTAATAAAAGATAGACAGGCGTGCGCAGCGATCTAACCCATTGTACGTGGGGTTGAAAGAGGCATGAGCGTAAGCGAGTGCAGCGCAGGAAATGCACCCTATCAGCCAATGTTTCCTGATAATAGATAGACAGGCGAGCGCAGCGAGCTCACCCATTGTATGTGGGGCTGAAAGGGGCATGAGCGTAAGCGAGTGCAGCGCAAGAAGTGCGCCCTACCAGTCAATATTTCTTGATAATGGATAGACAGGTGAGCGCAGCGATCTAACTCATTGTACATGGGGTTGAAATGGGCATGAGCGTAAGCGAGTGCAGCGCACGAAGGGCGCCCTATCAGTCAATGCTTCCTAATAATGGATAGACAGGTGAGCGCAGCGATCTAACTCATTCTACGTGGGGTTGAAAGGGGCATGAGCGTAAGTGAGTGCAGCGCACAAAGTGCGCCCTATCAGTCAATTTTTTTTATAATAGATAGACAAGCGAGCGCAGTGAGCTAACCCATTGTACATGGGGTTGAAAGGGGCATGAGCGTAATCGAAGAAGTGCACGAGGTGAACCTATCTGTCAATGTTTCTTGATAATAGATAGACAGGCGAGCGCAGCAATCTAACCAATTGTACGTGGGGTTGGAAGGGGCATGAGGGTAAGCGAGTGCAGGCACAAAGGGCCCCCTATCAGTCAATGTTTGCTGATAATTGATAGACAGGCAAAAGCGGCGAGCCCCCCCCCCTTTATACATGGGATTGAAAGGGGCATGAGCGTAAGCGAGGGCAGTGCACGAAGTGCGCCCTATCAGTCAATGTTTCTTGATAAGGGATAGACAGGCGAGCACAGCGATGTAACTCATTGTACATGGGGATAAAAGGGGCATGAGCACAAGCGAATGCAGCGGGCGAAGTGCTCCCTATCAGTCTATGTTTCCTGATAATAGATAGATAAGCGAGCGCAGCGATCTAACCCATTGTACGTGGTGTTGCAAGGGGCATGAGCGTAAGCGAGTGCAGCACATGAAGGGTCCCCTATCAGTCAATGTTTCCTGATAATAGATAGAAAGGCAAGCGCAGCCAGCTCACCCATTGTACGTGTGGTTGAAAGGCCCATAAGCGTAAGCGAGTGCAGCGTATGAAGGGCGCCCTATCAGTCAATGTTTCTTGATAATAGATAGACAGGCGAGCACAGCGGGCTCACCCATTGTATGTGGGGTTGAAAGGGGCATGAGCATAAGCGAGTGCAGCACAGGAAGTGTGCCCTATCAGTCAATGTTTCTTGATAAAAGATAGACAAGCGAGCGCAGTGAGCTAACCCATTGTACATGGGGATAAAAGGGGCATGAGCACAAGCGAATGCAGCGCGCGAAGTGCTCCCTATCAGTCTATGTTTCCTGATAATAGATAGACAAGCGAGCGCAGTGAGCTAACCCATTGTACATGGGGTAAAAGTGGCATGAGCACAAGCGAATGCAGCGCGCGAAGTGCTCCCTATCAGTCTATGTTTCCTGATAATAGATAGATAAGCGAGCGCAGCGATCTAACCCATTGTACGTGGTGTTGCAAGGGGCATGAGCGTAAGCGAGTGCAGCGCATGAAGTGCGCCCTGCCAGTCAATGTTTCTTGATAATAGATAGACAGGCGAGTGCAGCGATCTAACCCCTTGTACGTGGGGTTGAAAGGGGCATGAGCGTAAGCGAGTGTGGCGCATGAAGTGCGCCCTACCAGTCAATTTTTCTTGATAATAATTAGACAGGGAGCGCAACAAGCTATCCCATTGTACATGGGGTTGAAAGGGGCATGAGCGTAAGCGAGTGGAGCGCATGAAGTGCGCCCTACCAGTACCCTAGCTATCCCATTGTCCATGGGGTTGAAAGGGGCATGAGCGTATGCGAGTGCAGCGCATGAAGGGCGCCCGATCAGTCAATATTTGTTGATAATGGATAGACAGGTGAGCGCAGCGATCTAACTCATTGTACGTGGGGTTGAAAGGGGCATGAGCGTAAGTGAGTGCAGCGCACAAAGTGCGACCTATCAGTCAATTTTTTTATAATAGATAGACAAGCGAGCGCAGTGAGCTAACCCATTGTACATGGGGTTGAAAGGGGCATGAGCGTAATCGAACGAAGTGCACGAGGTGAACCTATCTGTCAATGTTTCTTGATAATAGATAGACAGGCGAGCGCAGCAATCCAACCAATTGTACGTGGGGTTGGAAGGGGCATGAGGGTAAGCGAGTGCAGCGCACAAAGGGCCCCTATCAGTCAATGTTTGCTGATAATTGATAGACAGGCAAAAGCGGCGAACTCACCCATTGTACATGGGATTGAAAGGGGCATGAGCGTAAGCGAGGGCAGTGCACGAAGTGCGCCCTACCAGTACCCTAGCTATCCCATTGTACATGGGGTTGAAAGGGGCATGAGCGTATGCGAGTGCAGCGCATGAAGGGCGCCCTATCAGTCAATGTTTCTTGATAAAAGATAGACAGGCGAGCGCAGCGGGCTCACCCATTGTATGTGGGGTTGAAAGGGGCATGAGCATAAGCGAGTGCAGCACAGGAAGTGCGCCCTATCAGTCAATGTTTCTTGATAATAGATAGACAAGCGAGCGCAGTGAGCTAACCCATTATACATGGGGATAAAAGGGGCATGAGCACAAGCGAATGCAGCGCGCGAAGTGCTCCCTATCAGTCTATGTTTCCTGATAATAGATAGACAAGCGAGCGCAGTGAGCTAATCCATTGTACATGGGGATAAAAGGGGCATGAGCACAAGCGAATGCAGCGCGCGAAGTCCTCCCTATCAGTCTATGTTTCCTGATAATAGATAGATGAGCGAGCGCAGCGATCTAACCCATTGTACGTGGTGTTGCATGGGGCATGAGCGTAAGCGAGTGCAGCGCATGAAGTGCGCCCTGCCAGTCAATGTTTCTTGATAATAGATAGACAGGCGAGTGCAGCGATCTAACCCTTGTACGTGGGGTTGAAAGGGGCATGAGCGTAAGCGAGTGTGGCGCATGAAGTGGGCCCTACCAGTCAATTTTTCTTGATAATAATTAGACAGGGAGCGCAACAAGCTATCCCATTGTACATGGGGTTGAAAGGGGCATGAGCGTAAGCGAGTGGAGCGCATGAAGTGCGCCCTACCAGTACCCTAGCTATCCCATTGTACATTGGGTTGAAAGGGGGCATGAGCGTATGCGAGTGCAGCGCATGAAGGGCGCCCTATCAGTCAATATTTGTTGATAATGGATAGACAGGTGAGCGCAGCGATCTAACTCATTGTACGTGGGGTTGAAAGGGGCATGAGCGTAAGTGAGTGCAGCGCACAAAGTGCGCCCTATCAGTCAATTTTTTTTATAATAGATAGACAAGCGAGCGCAGTGAGCTAACCCATTGTACATAGGGTTGAAAGGGGCATGAGCGTAATCGAAGAAGTGCACGAGGTGAACCTATCTGTCAATGTTTCTTGATAATAGATAGACAGGCGAGCGCAGCAATCTAACCAATTGTACGTGGGGTTGGAAGGGGCATGAGGGTAAGCGAGTGCAGCGCACAAAGGGCCCCCTATCGGTCAATGTTTGCTGATAATTGATAGACAGGCAAAAGTGGCGAGCTCACCCATTGTACATGGGATTGAAAGGGGCATGAGCGTAAGCGAGGGCAGTGCACGAAGTGCGCCCTATCAGTCAATGTTTCTTGATAAGGGATAGACAGGCGAGCACAGCGATGTAACTCATTGTACCTGGGGTTGAAAGGGGCATGAGCATAAGCGAGTGCAGCGCACAAAGGGCCCATATCAGTCAATGTTTCCTGATAGTAGATAGACAGGCGAGCGCAGCGAGCTCATGCATTGTACGTGGGGATAAAAGGGGCATGAGCACAAGCGAATGCAGCGTGCGAAGTGCTCCCTATCAGTCAATGTTTCCTGATAATAGATAGACAGGCGAGGGCAGCAAGCTATCCCATTGTACACGGGGTTGAAAGGGGCATGAGCGTAAGCGAGTGGAGCGCATGAAGTGCGCCCTACCAGTACCCTAGCTATCCCATTGTACATGGGGATGAAAGGGGCATGAGCGTAAGCGAGTGCAGCGCACAAAGTGCGCCCTATCAGTCAATTTTTTTTATAATAGATAGACAGGCGAGCGCAGCGATCTAACCCATTGTACGTGGGGTTGAAAGGGGCATCAGCATAAGCGTGTGCAGCGCACAAAGGGCGCCCTATCAGTCAATGTTTCTTGATAATAGGTAGACAGGCGGGCACAGTGATCTAAACCATTGTACGTGGGGTTAAAAAGGGCATGAGCGTAAGCGAGTGCAGCGCACAAAGTGCGCCCTATCAGTCAATTTTTTTTATAATAGATAGATAAGTGAGCGCAGTGAGCTAACCCATTGTACATGGGGGTGAAAGGGGCATGAGCGTAAGCGAGTGCAGCACATGAAGGGCCCCCTATCAGTCAATGTTTCCTGATAATAGATAGAAAGGCGAGCGCAGCCAGTTCACCCATTGTACGTGTGGTTGAAAGGCCCATGAGCGTAAGCGAGTGCAGCGCATGAAGGGCGCCCTATCAGTCGATGTTTCTTGATAATAGATAGACAGGCGAGCGCAGCGGGCTCACCCATTGTATGTGGGGTTGAAAGGGGCATGAGCATAAGCGAGTGCAGCACAGGAAGTGTGCCCTATCAGTCAATGTTTCTTGATAATAGATAGACAAGCGAGCGCAGTGAGCTAACCCATTGTACATGGGGATAAAAGGGGCATTAGCACAAGCGAATGCAGCGCGGGAAGTGCTCCCTATCAGTCTATGCTTCCTGATAATAGATAGACAAGCGAGCGCAGTGAGCTAACCCATTGTACATGGGGATAAAAGGGGCATGAGCACAAGCGAATGCAGCGCGCGAAGTGCTCCCTATCAGTCTATGTTTCCTGATAATAGATAGATAAGCGAGCGCAGCGATCTAACCCATTGTACGTGGTGTTGCAAGGGGCATGAGCGTAAGCGAGTGCAGCGCATGAAGTGCGCCCTGCCAGTCAATGTTTCTTGATAATAGATAGACAGGCGAGTGCAGCGATCTAACCCCTTGTACATGGGGTTGAAAGGGGCATGAGCGTAAGCGACTGTGGCGCATGAAGTGCGCCCTACCAGTCAATTTTTCTTGATAATAATTAGACAGGGAGCGCAACAAGCTATCCCATTGTACATGGGGTTGAAAGGGGCATGAGCGTAAGCGAGTGGAGCGCATGAAGTGCGCCCTACCAGTACCCTAGCTATCCCATTGTACGTGGGGTTGAAAGGGGCATGAGCGTAAGTGAGTGCAGCGCACAAAGTGCGCCCTATCAGTCAATTTTTTTTATAATAGATAGACAAGCGAGCGCAGTGAGCTAAGCCATTGTACATGGGGTTGAAAGGGGCATGAGCGTAATCGAACGAAGTGCACGAGGTGAACCTATCTGTCAATGTTTCTTGATAATAGATAGACAGGCGAGCGCAGCAATCTAACCAATTGTACGTGGGGTTGGAAGGGGCATGAGGGTAAGCGAGTGCAGCGCACAAAGGGCCCCCTATCAGTCAATGTTTGCTGATAATTGATAGACAGGCAAAAGCGGCGAGCTCACCCATTGTACATGGGATTGAAAGGGGCATGAGCGTAAGCGAGGGCAGTGCACGAAGTGCGCCCTATCAGTCAATGTTTCTTGATAAGGGATAGACAGGCGAGCACAGCGATGTAACTCATTGTACCTGGGGTTGAAAGGGGCATGAGCATAAGTGAGTGCAGCGCAAGAAGTGCGCCCTACCAGTCAATATTTCTTGATAATGGATAGACAGGTGAGCGCAGCGATCAAACTCATTGTACATGGGGTTGAAATGGGCATGAGCGTAAGCGAGTGCAGCGCACGAAGGGCGCCCTATCAGTCAATGCTTCCTAATAATAGATAGACAGGCGAACGCAGCGAGCTCATCCATTGTATGTGGGGTTGAGAGGGGCAAGAGCGTAAGCGAGTGCAGCGCATGAAGTGAGCCCTACCAGTCAATGTTTGCTGATAATAGATAGACAGGCGAGCGCAGCGAGCTCGTCCATTGTACATGGGGTTGAAAGGGGCATGAGCGTAAATGAATGAAGCGCTCGAAGTGCCCCTATCAGTCAATGTTTCTTGATAATAGATAGACAGGAGAGCGCAGCGATCTAACCCATTGTACGTGGGGTTGAAAGGTGCATGAGTGTAAGCGAGTGCAGCGCATGAAGGGCGCCCTGTCAGTCAATGATTCTTGAAAAGAGATAGACAGGCGAGCGCAGCAATCTAACCCATTGTACGTGGGGTTGAAAGGGGCATCAGCGTAAGCGAGTGCAGCGCACGAAGGGCCCCCTATCAGTCAATGTTTCCTGATAATAGATAAAAAGGCGAGCGCAGCAAGCTCACCCATTGTACATGAGGTTGAAAGGGGCATGAGCGTAAGCGAATACAGCGCACGAAGTGCCCCTATCAGTCAATGTTTCTTGATAATAGATAGACAGGCAAGCGCAGTGATCTAACCCATTGTACGTGGGGTTGAAAGAGGCATGGGCGTAAGCGAGTGCAGCGCACGAAGGGCGCCCTATCAGTCAATGTTTCCTAATAATAGATAGACAGGAGAGCGCAGCGAGCTCATCCATTGTATGTGGGGTTCAAAGGGGCATGAGCGTAAGCGAGTGCAGCGCATCAAGTGCGCCCTACCAGTCAATGTTTCTTGATAATAGATTGACAGGCGAGTGCAACTAGCTATCCCATTGTACATGGGGTTCAAAGGAGCATGAGCGTAACCGAATGCAGCGCACAAAGTGCGCCATATCAGTCAAAGTTTCTTGATAATAGATAGACAGGAGAGCGCAGCGATCTAATCCATCCTACGTGGGGTTGAAAGGGGCATGAGCGTAAGCGAGTGCAGCGCACGAAGGGCGCCCTATCGGTCGATGGTTCTTGATAAAAGATAAACAGGCAAGCGCAGCGATCCAACCGATCGTACGTGGGGTTGAAAGGGGCATGAGCATAAGTGAGTGCAGCACACGAAGTGCGCCCTATCAGTCAATGCTTCTTGATAATAGATAGACAGGAGAGCGCAGTGATCTAAACCGTTGTATGTGGGGTTGAAACTGGCATGAGTGTAAGCGGGTGCAGCGCACGAAAGGCGACCTATCAGTCAATGTTTCCTGATAATAGATAGACAGGAGAGCGCAGTGATCTAAACGGTTGTACGTGGGGTTGAAACTGGCATGAGTGTAAGCGGGTGCAGCGCACGAAAGGCGACCTATCAGTCAATGTTTCCTGATAATAGATAGACAGGAGAGCGCAGCGATGCAATCCATTGTACGTGGGGTTGAAAGGGGCTTGAGCGTAAGCGAACGAAGTGCACGAAGTGCCCCTATCAGTCAATGGTTCTTGATAATAGATAGACAGGCCAGCGCAGCGATCTAACCCATTGTACGTGGGGTTGAAAGGGGCATGAGGGTAAGCGAGTGCAGCGCACAAAGGGCGCCCTATCAGTCAATGTTTCTTGATAATGGATAGACAGGTGAACGCTGCGAGCTATCCCATTGTACATGGGGTTGAACGGGTCATTAACATAAGCGAATGCAGCCCCTGACTTGCGTCCTATCTGTCAATGTTTCTTGATAATAGGTAGACAGGCGAGCCCAGCGATCCAACTCATTGTACGTGGGGTTGAAAGGGGCATGAGTCTAAGCGGGTGCAGCACACGAAAGGCGACCTATCAGTCAATGTTTCCTGATAATAGATAGACAGGAGAGTGCAGTGATGCAACCCATTGTACGTGGGGTTGAAAGGTGCATGAGCGTAAGCGGGTGCAGCGCACAAAGTGCGCCCTATCAGTCAATTTTTTTTATAATAGATAGACAAGCGAGCGCAGTGAGCTAACCCATTGTACATGGGGATGAAAGGGGCATGAGCGTAAGCAAATAAAGTGCACGAAGTGCTTGTATCAGTCAATGTTTCTTATTAAAAGATAGACAGGCGAGCGCAGCGATCTAACCCATTGTACGTGGGGTTGAAAGGGACATCAGCGTAAGCAAGTGCAGCGCATGAAGGGCCCCCTATCAGTCAACGTTTCCTGATAATAGATAGACGACTGAGCGCAGCGAGCTATCCCATTCTACATGGGGTTTAACTGGGCATGAGCGTAAGCGAATGCAGCACACGAAGTGGCCCTATCAGTCAATGTTTCTTGATAATACATAGACAGGCGAGCGCAGCGATCCAACCCATTGTACGTGGGGTTGAAAGGGGCATGAGCATAAGTGAGTGCAGCGCATGAAGTGCGCCTTATCAGTCAATGTTTCTTGATAATAGATAGACAGGCAAGGGCAGCGACCTATCCCATTGTACATGGGGTTGAAAGGGGCATGAGCGTAATCGAACGAAGTGCACGAGGTGAACCTATCTGTCAATGTTTCTTGATAATAGATAGACAGGCGAGCACAGCGATCTAACCAATTGTACGTGGGGTTGGAAGGGGCATGAGGGTAAGCGAGTGCAGCGCACAAAGGGCCCCCTATCAGTCAATGATTGCTGATAATTGATAGACAGGCAAAAGCGGCGAGCTCACCCATTGTACATGGGATTGAAAGGGGCATGAGCATAAGCGAGGGCAGTGCACGAAGTGCGCCCTATCAGTCAATGATTCTTGATAAGGGATAGACAGGCGAGCACAGCGATGTAACTCATTGTACCTGGGGTTGAAAGGGGCATGAGCATAAGCGAGTGCAGCGCACAAAGGGCCCCTATCAGTCAATGTTTCCTGATAGTAGATAGACAGGCGAGCGCAGCGAGCTCATGCATTGTACGTGGGGATAAAAGGGGCATGAGCAAAAGCGAATGCAGCGTGCGAAGTGCTCCCTATCAGTCAATGTTTCCTGAAAATAGATAGACAGGCGAGGGCAGCAAGCTATCCCATTGTACATGGGGTTGAAAGGGGCATGAGCGTGAGCGAGTAGAGCGCATGAAGTGCGCCCTACCAGTACCCTAGCTATCCCATTGTACATGGGGTTGAAAGGGGCATGAGCGTATGCAAGTGCAGCACATGAAGGGCGCCCTATCAGTCAATGTTTCTTGATAATAGATAGACAAGCGAGCGCAGTGAGCTAACCCATTATACATGGGGATAAAAGGGGCATGAGCACATGTGAACGCAGCGTGCGAAGTGCTCCCTATCAGTCAATGTTTCCTGATAATAGATAGACAGGCGAGGGCGGCAAGCTATCCCATTGTACATGGGGATGAAAGGGGCATGAGCGTAAGCGAATGAAGCGCACGAAGTGTCCCTATCAGTCAATATTTCTTGACAATGGATAGACAGGTCAGCGCAGCGATCTAACTCATTGTACGTGGGGTTGAAAGGGGAATGAGCGTAAGCGAGTGCAGCGCACGAAGGGCGCCCTATCAGTCAATGCTTCCTAATAATAGATAGACAGGCGAACGCAGCGAGCTCATCCATTGTATGTGGGGTTGAAAGGGGCATGAGCGTAAGCGTGTGCAGCGCATGAAGTGCGCCCTACCAGTCAATGTTTCTTGATAATAGAAAGACAGCTGAGCGCAGCGAGCTATCCCATTGTACGAGGGGTTTAACTGGGCATGAGCGTAAGCGAATGCAGCACACGAAGTGGCCCTATCAGTCAATGTTTCTTGATAATACATAGACAGGCGAGGGCAGCCATCCAACCCATTGTACGTGGGGTTGAAAGGGGCATGAGCATAAGTGAGTGCAGCGCATGAAGTGCGCCTTATCAGTCAATGTTTCTTGATAATAGATAGACAGGCAAGGGCAGCGACCTATCCCATTGTACATGGGGATGAAAGGGGCATGAGCGTAAGCAAATAAAGTGCACGAAGTGCCCGTATCAGTCAATGTTTCTTGATAAAAGATAGACAGGCGAGCGCAGCGATCTAACCCATTGTACGTGGGGTTGAAATGGGCATGAGCGTAAGCGAGTGCAGCGCATGAAGTGCACCCTATCAGCCAATGTTTCCTGATAATAGATAGACAGGCGAGCGCAGCGAGCTCACCCATTGTACATGGGGTTGAAAGGGGCATGTGCGTAAGCGAGTGCAGCGCAAGAAGTGCACCCTACCAGTCAATATTTCTTGATAATGGATAGACAGGTGAGCGCAGCGATCTAACTCATTGTATGTGGGGTTGAAAGGGGCATGAGCGTAAGCGTGTGCAGCGCATGAAGTGCGCCCTACCAGTCAATGTTTCTTGATAATAGAAAGACAGCTGAGCGCAGCGAGCTATCCCATTGTACGAGGGGTTGAAAGGGGCATGAGCATAAGCGAGTGCAGCACAGGAAGTGTGCCCTATCAGTCAATGTTTCTTGATAATAGATAGACAAGCGAGCGCAGTGAGCTAACCCATTGTACATGGGGATAAAAGGAGCATGAGCACAAGCGAATGCAGCGCGCGAAGTGCTCCCTATCAGTCTATGTTTCCTGATATGCGAGTGCAGCGCATGAAGGGCGCCCTATCAGTCAATATTTGTTGATAATGGATAGACAGGTGAGCGCAGCAATCTAACTCATTGTACGTGGGGTTGAAAGGGGCATGAGCGTAAGCGAGTGCAGCGCACAAAGTGCGCCCTATCAGTCAATTTTTTTTATAAGAGATAGACAAGCGAGCGCAGTGAGCTAACCCATTGTACATGGGGATGAAAGGGGCATGAGCGTAAGCAAATAAAGTGCACGAAGTGCCCGTATCAGTCAATGTTTCTTGATAAAAGATAGACAGGCGAGCGCAGCGATCTAACCCATTGTACGTGGGGTTGAAAGGGGCATGTGCGTAAGCGAGTGCAGCGCAAGAAGTGCACCCTACCAGTCAATATTTCTTGATAATGGATAGACAGGTGAGCGCAGCGATCTAACTCATTGTACGTGTGGTTGAAAGGCCCATGAGCGTAAGCGAGTGCAGCGCATGAAGGGCGCCCTATCAGTCAATGTTTCTTGATAATAGATAGACAGGCGAGCGCAGCGGGCTCACCCATTGTATGTGGGGTTGAAAGGGGCATGAGCATAAGCGAGTGCAGCACAGGAAGTGTGCCCTATCAGTCAATGTTTCTTGATAATAGATAGACAAGCGAGCGCAGTGAGCTAACCCATTGTACATGGGGATAAAAGGGGCATGAGCACAAGCGAATGCAGCGCGCGAAGTGCTCCCTATCAGTCTATGTTTCCTGATATGCGAGTGCAGCGCATGAAGGGCGCCCTATCAGTCAATATTTGTTGATAATGGATAGACAGGTGAGCGCAGCGATCTAACTCATTGTACGTGGGGTTGAAAGGGGCATGAGCGTAAGCGAGTGCAGCGCACAAAGTGCGCCCTATCAGTCAATTTTTTTTATAAGAGATAGACAAGCGAGCGCAGTGAGCTAACCCATTGTACATGGGGATGAAAGGGGCATGAGCGTAAGCAAATAAAGTGCACGAAGTGCCCGTATCAGTCAATGTTTCTTGATAAAAGATAGACAGGCGAGCGCAGCGATCTAACCCATTGTACGTGGGGTTGAAAGGGGCATGAGCGTAAGCGAGTGCAGCGCATGAAGTGCACCCTATCAGCCAATGTTTCCTGATAATAGATAGACAGGCGAGCGCAGCGAGCTCACCCATTGTACGTGGGGTTGAAAGGGGCATGAGCGTAAGCGAGTGCAGCGCAAGAAGTGCGCCCTACCAGTCAATATTTCTTGATAATGGATAGACAGGTGAGCGCCGCAATCTAACTCATTGTATGTGGGGTTGAAAAGGGCATGAGCTTAAGCGTGTGCAGCGCATGAAGTGCGCCCTACCAGTCAATGTTTCTTGATAATAGATAGACGGCTGAGCGCAGCGAGCTATCCCATTGTACATGGGGTTTAACTGGGCATGAGCGTAAGCGAATGCAGCACACGAAGTGGCCCTATCAGTCAATGTTTCTTGATAATACATAGACAGGCGAGCGCAGCGATCCAACCCATTGTACGTGGGGTTGAAAGGGGCATGAGCGTAAGCGAGGGCAGTGCATGAAGTGCGCCCTATCAGTCAATGTTTCTTGATAACGGATAGACAGGCGAGCACAGCGATGTAACTCATTGTACCTGGGGTTGAAAGGGGCATGAGCGTAAGTGAGTGCAGCACACGAAGGGCGCCCTAACAGTCAATGCTTCCTAATAATAGATAGACAGGCGAACGCAGCGAGCTCATCCATTGTATGTGGGGTTGAAAGGGGCATGAGCGTAAGCGAGTGCAGCGCATGAAGTGAGCCCTACCAGTCAATGTTTGCTGATAATAGATAGACAGGCGAGCGCAGCGAGCTCATCCATTGTACATGGGGTTTAACTGGGCATGAGCGTAAGCGAATGCAGCACACGAAGTGGCCCCATCAGTCAATGTTTCTTGATAATACATAGACAGGCGAGCGCAGCGATCCAACCCATTGTACGTGGGGTTGAAAGGGGCATGAGCATAAGTGAGTGCAGCGCATGAAGTGCGCCTTATCAGTCAATGTTTCTTGATAATAGATAGACAGGCAAGGGCAGCGACCTATCCCATTGTACATGGGGTTGAAAGGGGCATGAGCGTAATCGAACGAAGTGCACGAGGGGGAACCTATCTGTCAATGTTTCTTGATAATAGATAGACAGGCGAGCGCAGCGATCTAACCAATTGTACGAGGGGTTGGAAGGGGCATGAGGGTAAGCGAGTGCAGCGCACAAAGGGCCCCCTATCACTCAATGTTTGCTGATAATTGATAGACAGGCAAAAGCGGCGAGCTCACCCATTGTACATGGGATTGAAAGGGGCATGAGCGTAAGCGAGGGCAGTGCACAAAGTGCGCCCTATCAGTCAATGTTTCTTGATAACGGATAGACAGGCGAGCACAGCGATGTAACTCATTGTACCTGGGGTTGAAAGGGGCATGAGCGTAAGTGAGTGCAGCACACGAAGGGCGCCCTATCAGTCAATGCTTCCTAATAATAGATAGACAGGCGAACGCAGCGAGCTCATCCATTGTATGTGGGGTTGAAAGGGGCATGAGCGTAAGCGAGTGCAGCGCATGAAGTGAGCCCTACCAGTCAATGTTTGCTGATAATAGATAGACAGGCGAGCGCAGCGAGCTCATCCATTGTACATGGGGTTGAAAGGGGCATGAGCGTAAATGAATGAAGCGCACGAAGTGCCCCTATCAGTCAATGTTTCTTGGTAATGGATAGACAGGTGAGCGCAGCGATCTAACTCATTGTACGTGGGGTTGAAAGGGGCATGAGCGTAAGTGAGTGCAGCAAATGAAGGGCGCCCTATCAGTCAATGCTTCCTAATAATAGATAGACAGGCGAACGCAGCGAGCTCATCCATTGTATGTGGGGTTGAAAGGGGCATGAGCGTAAGCCAGTGCAGCGCATGAAATGAGCCCTACCAGTCAATGTTTGCTGATAATAGATAGACAGGCGAGCGCAGCGAGCTCATCCATTGTACATGGGGTTGAAAGGGGCATGAGCGTAAATGAATGAAGCGCACGAAGTGCCCCTATCAGTCAATGTTTCTTGATAATAGATAGACAGGAGAGCGCAGCGATCTAACCCATTGTACGTGGGGTTGAAAGGTGCATGAGTGTAAGCGAGTGCAGCGCATGAAGGGCGCCCTGTCAGTCAATGATTCTTGAAAAGAGATAGACAGGCGAGCGCAGCAATCTAACCCATTGTACGTGGGGTTGAAAGGGGCATCAGTGTAAGCGAGTGCAGCGCACGAAGGGCCCCCTATCAGTCAATGTTTCCTGATAATAGACAGAAAGGGGAGCGCAGCCAGCTCACCCATTGTACGTGTGGTTGAAAGGCCCATGAGCGTAAGCGAGTGCAGCGCATGAAGGGCGCCCTATCAGTCAATGTTTCTTGATAATAGATAGACAGGCGAGCGCAGCGGGCTCACCCATTGTATGTGGGGTTGAAAGGGGCATGAGCATAAGCGAGTGCAGCACAGGAAGTGTGCCCTATCAGTCAATGTTTCTTGATATTACATAGACAGGCGAGCGCAGCGATCCAACCCATTGTACGTGGGGTTGAAAGGGGCATGAGCATAAGTGAGTGCAGTGCATGAAGTGCGCCTTATCAGTCAATGTTTCTTGATAATAGATAGACAGGCAAGGGCAGCGACCTATCCCATTGTACATGGGGTTGAAAGGGGCATGAGCGTAAGCGAGTGGAGCGCATGAAGTGCGCCCTACCAGTACCTAGCTATCCCATTGTACATGGGGTTGAAAGGGGCATGAGCGTATGCCAGTGCAGCACATGAAGGGCGCCCTATCAGTCAATGTTTCTTGATAATAGATAGACAAGCGAGCGCAGTGAGCTAACCCATTATACATGGGGATAAAAGGGGCATGAGCACAAGTGAACGCAGCGTGCGAAGTGCTCCCTATCAGTCAATGTTTCCTGATAATAGATAGACAGGCGAGGGCAGCAAGCTATCCCATTGTACATGGGGATGAAAGGGGCATGAGCGTAAGCGAATGAAGCGCACGAAGTGTCCCTATCAGTCAATATTTCTTGACAATGGATAGACAGGTCAGCGCAGTGATCTAACTCATTGTACGTGGGGTTGAAAGGGGAATGAGCGTAAGCGAGTGCAGCGCACGAAGGGCGCCCTATCAGTCAATGCTTCCTAATAATAGATAAACAGGCGAACGCAGCGAGCTCATCCATTGTATGGGGGTTGAAAGGGGCATGAGCGTAAGCGTGTGCAGCGCATGAAGTGCGCCCTACCAGTCAATGTTTCTTGATAATAGAAAGACAGCTGAGCGCAGCGAGCTATCCCATTGTACGAGGGGTTTAACTGGGCATGAGCGTAAGCGAATGCAGCACACGAAGTGGCCCTATCAGTCAATGTTTCTTGATAATACATAGACAGGCGAGGGCAGCCATCCAACCCATTGTACGTGGGGTTGAAAGGGGCATGAGCATAAGTGAGTGCAGCGCATGAAGTGCGCCTTATCAGTCAATGTTTCTTGATAATAGATAGACAGGCAAGGGCAGCGACCTATCCATTGTACATGGGGATGAAAGGGGCATGAGCGTAAGCAAATAAAGTGCACGAAGTGCCCGTATCAGTCAATGTTTCTTGATAAAAGATAGACAGGCCAGCGCAGCGATCTAACCCATTGTACGTGGGGTTGAAATGGGCATGAGCGTAAGCGAGTGCAGCGCATGAAGTGCACCCTATCAGCCAATGTTTCCTGATAATAGATAGACAGGCGAGCGCAGCGAGCTCACCCATTGTACATGGGGTTGAAAGGGGCATGTGCGTAAGCGAGTGCAGCGCAAGAAGTGCACCCTACCAGTCAATATTTCTTGATAATGGATAGACAGGTGAGCGCAGCGATCTAACTCATTGTACGTGGGGTTTAAAGGGCATGAGCCTAAGCGAGTGCAGCGCACGAAGGGCGCCCTATCAGTCAATGCTTCCTAATAATAGATAGACAGGCGAACGCAGCGAGCTCATCCATTGTATGTGGGGTTGAAAGGGGCATGAGCGTAAGCGTGTGCAGCGCATGAAGTGCGCCCTACCAGTCAATGTTTCTTTATAATAGAGAGACAGCTGAGCGCAGCGAACTATCCCATTGTACGAGGGGTTTAACTGGGCATGAGCGTAAGCGAATGCAGCACACGAAGTGGCCCTATCACTCAATGTTTCTGATAATACATAGACAGGGAGGGCAGCCATCCAACCCATTGTACGTGGGGTTTAAAGGGGCATGAGCGTAAGCGAGTGCAGCGCATGAAGGGCGCCCTATCAGTCAATGCTTCCTAATAATAGATAGACAGGCGAGCGCAGCGAGCTCACCCATTGTACATGGGGTTGAAAGGGGCATGTGCGTAAGCGAGTGCAGCGCAAGAAGTGCACCCTACCAGTCAATATTTCTTGATAATGGATAGACAGGTGAGCGCAGCGATCTAACTCATTGTATGTGGGGTTGAAAGGGGCATGAGCGTAAGCGTGTGCAGCGCATGAAGTGCGCCCTACGAGTCAATGTTTCTTGATAATAGAAAGACAGCTGAGCGCAGCGAGCTATCCCATTGTACGAGGGGTTTAACTGGGCATGAGCGTAAGCGAATGCAGCACACGAAGTGGCCCTATCAGTCAATGTTTCTTGATAATACATAGACAGGCGAGGGCAGCCATCCAACCCATTGTACGTGGGGTTGAAAGCGGCATGAGCATAAGTGAGTGCAGCCCATGAAGTGCGCCTTATCAGTCAATGTTTCTCGATAATAGATAGACAGGCAAGGGCAGCGACCTATCCCATTGTAGATGGGGATGAAAGGGGCATGAGCGTAAGCAAATAAAGTGCACGAAGTGGCCGTATCAGTCAATGTTTCTTGATAAAAGATAGACAGGCGAGCGCAGCGATCTAACCCATTGTACGTGGGGTTGAAATGGGCATGAGCGTAAGCGAGTGCAGCGCATGAAGTGCACCCTATCGGCCAATGTTTCCTGATAATAGATAGACAAGCGAGCGCAGCGAGCTCACCCATTGTACATGGGGTTGAAAGGGGCATGTGCGTAAGCGAGTGCAGCGCAAGAAGTGCACCCTACCAGTCAATATTTCTTGATAATGGATAGACAGGTGAGCGCAGCGATCTAACTCATTGTACGTGGGGTTTAAAGGGGCATGAGCGTAAGCGAGTGCAGCGCACGAAGGGCGCCCTATCAGTCAATGCTTCCTAATAATAGATAGACAGGCGAACGCAGCGAGCTCATCCATTGTATGTGGGGTTGAAAGGGGCATGAGCGTAAGCGTGTGCAGCGCATGAAGTGCGCCCTACCAGTCAATGTTTCTTTATATTAGAAAGACAGCTGAGCGCAGCGAGCTATCCCATTGTACGAGGGGTTTAACTGGGCATGAGCGTAAGCGAATGCAGCACACGAAGTGGCCCTATCACTCAATGTTTCTTGATAATACATAGACAGGGGAGGGCAGCCATCCAACCCATTGTACGTGGGGTTGAAAGGGGCATGAGCATAAGTGAGTGCAGCGCATGAAGTGCACCTTATCAGTCAATGTTTCTTGATAATAGATAGACAGGCAAGGGCAGCGACCTATCCCATTGTACATGGGGTTGAAAGGGGCATGAGCGTAATCGAACGAAGTGCACGAGGTGAACCTATCTGTCAATGTTTCTTGATAATAGATAGACAGGCGAGCGCAGCGATCTAACCAATTGTACGTGGGGTTGGAAGGGGCATGAGGGTAAGCGAGTGCAGCGCACAAAGGGCGCCCTATCAGTCAATGTTTGCTGATAATGGATAGACAGGCGAGCACAGCGATCTAACTCATTGTAATTGGGGTTGAAAGGGGCATGAGCATAAGAGAGTGCAGCGCACAAAGGGCCCCTATCAGTCAATGTTTCCTGATAATAGATAGACAGGCGAGCGCAGCGAGCTCATCCATTGTACGTGGGGTTGAAAGGGGCATGAGCGTAAGCAAGTGCAGCGCATGAAGTGCGCCCTACCAGTCATCGTTTCTTGATAATAGATAGACAGGCAAGCACAACGAGCTATCCCATTGTACATGGGGTTGAATAGGGGCATGAGCTTAAGCGAGTGCAGCACACAAAGGGCCCCTATCAGTCAATGTTTCCTGATAATAGATAGACAGGCGAGCGCAGCGAGCTCATCCATTGTATGTGGGGATGAAAGGGGCATGAGCGTAAGCGAGTGCAGCGCATGAAGTGCGCCCTACCAGTCAATGTTTCTTGATAATGGATAGACAGGCGAGCACAACGAGCTATCCCATTGTACATGGGGTTGAAAGGGGCATGAGCACAAGCGTGTGCAGCGCACAAAGGGCGCCCTATCAGTCAATGTTTCTTGATAATAGGTAGACAGGCGGGCACAGTGATCAAAACCATTGTACGTGGGGTTAAAAAGGGCATGAGCGTAAGCGAGTGCAGCGCACAAAGTGCTCCCTATCAGTCAATTTTTTTTATAATAGATAGATAAGCGAGCGCAGTGAGCTAACCCATTGCACATGGGGGTGAAAGGGGCATGAGCGTAAGCGAGTGCAGTGCATGAAGGGCCCCCTGTCAGTCAATGTTTCCTGATAATAGATAGAAAGGCGAGCGCAGCCAGCTCACCCATTGTACGTGTGGTTGAAAGGCCCATGAGCGTAAGCGAGTGCAGCGCATGAAGGGCGCCCTATCAGTCAATGTTTCTTGATAATAGATTGACAGGCGAGCGCAGCGGGCTCACCCATTGTATGTGGGGTTGAAAGGGGCATGAGCATAAGCGAGTGCAGCACAGGAAGTGTGCCCTATCAGTCAATGTTTCTTGATAATAGATAGACAAGCGAGCGCAGTGAGCTAACCCATTGTACATGGGGATAAAAGGGGCATGAGCACAAGCGAATGCAGCGCGCGAAGTGCTCCCTATCAGTCTATGTTTCCTGATAATAGATAGACAAGCGAGCGCAGTGAGCTAACCCATTGTTCATGGGGATAAAAGGGGCATGAGCACAAGCGAATGCAGCGCGCGAAGTGCTCCCTATCAGTCTATGTTTCCTGATAATAGATAGATAAGCGAGCGCAGTGAGCTAACCCATTGTACATGGGGATAAAAGGGGCATGAGCACAAGCGAATGCAGCGCGCGAAGTGCTCCCTATCAGTCTATGTTTCCTGATAATAGATAGATAAGCGAGCGCAGCGATCTAACCCATTGTACGTGGTGTTGCAAGGGGCATGAGCGTAAGCGAGTGCAGCGCATGAAGTGCGCCCTGCCAGTCAATGTTTCTTGATAATAGATAGACAGGCGAGTGCAGCGATCTAACCCCTTGTAGGTGGGGTTGAATGTGGCATGAGCGTAAGCGAGTGTGGCGCATGAAGTGCGCCCTACCAGTCAATGTTTCTTGATAATAGTTAAACAGGGAGCGCAACAAGCTATCCCATTGTACATGGGGTTGAAAGGGGCATGAGCGTAAGCGAGTGGAGCGCATGAAGTGCGCCCTACCAGTACCCTAGCTATCCCATTGTACATGGGGTTGAAAGGGGCATCAGCGTATGCGAGTGCAGCGCATGAAGGGCGCCCTATCAGTCAATATTTGTTGATAATGGATAGACAGGTGAGCGCAGCGATCTAACTCATTGTACGTGGGGTTGAAAGGGCATGAGCGTAAGCGAGTGCAGCGCACAAAGTGCGCCCTATCAGTCAATTTTTTTTATAATAGATAGACAAGCGAGCGCAGTGAGCTAACCCATTGTACATGGGGATGAAAGGGCATGAGCGTAAGCAAGTGCAGCGCATGAAGTGCACCCTATCAGCCAATGTTTCCTGATAATAGATAGACAGGCGAGCGCAGCGAGCTCACCCATTGTACGTGGGGTTGAAAGGGGCATGAGGGTAAGCGAGTGCAGCGCAAGAAGTGCGCCCTACCAGTCAATATTTCTTGATAATGGATAGACAGGTGAGCGCCGCAATCTAAC
Organism: Sanderia malayensis; assembly: GCA_013076295.1. Taxonomy (NCBI): domain Eukaryota; kingdom Metazoa; phylum Cnidaria; class Scyphozoa; order Semaeostomeae; family Pelagiidae; genus Sanderia; species Sanderia malayensis. Next base: position 45,416 of record RQOL01000415.1, on the reverse strand, counting down.
TCATTGTATGTGGGGTTGAAAGGGGCATGAGCTTAAGCGTGTGCAGCGCATGAAGTGCGCCCTACCAGTCAATGTTTCTTGATAATAGATAGACGGCTGAGCGCAGCGAGCTATCACATTGTACATGGGGTTTAACTGGGCATGAGCGTAAGTGAATGCAGCACACGAAGTGGCCCTATCAGTCAATGTTTCTTGATAATACATAGACAGGCGAGCGCAGCGATCCAACCCATTGTACGTGGGGTTGAAAGGGGCATGAGCATAAGTGAGTGCAGCGCATGAAGTGCGCCTTATCAGTCAATGTTTCTTGATAATAGATAGACAGGCAAGGCAGCGACCTATCCCATTGTACATGGGGTTGAAAGGGGCATGAGCGTATGCGAGTGCAGCACATGAAGGGCGCCCTATCAGTCCATGTTTCTTGATATTAGGTAGACAGGCGGGCACAGTGATCTAACCCATTGTACGTGGGGTTAAAAAGGGCATGAGCGTAAGCGAGTGCAGCGCACAAAGTGCGCCCTATCAGTCAATTTTTTTTATAATAGATAGACAAGCGAGCGCAGTGAGCTAACCCATTGTACATGGGGATGAAAGGGGCATGAGCGTAAGCAAATAAAGTGCACGAAGTGCCCGTACCAGTCAATGTTTCTTGATAAAAGATAGACAGGCGAGCGCAGCGATCTAACCCATTGTACGTGGGGTTGAAAGGGGCATGAGCGTAAGCGAGTGCAGCACAGGAAATGCACCCTATCAGCCAATGTTTCCTGATAATAGATAGACAGGCGAGCGCAGCGAGCTCACCCATTGTACGTGGGGCTGAAAGGGCCATGAGCGTAAGCGAGTGCAGCGCAAGAAGTGCGCCCTACCAGTCAATATTTCTTGGTAATGGATAGACAGGTGAGCGCAGCGATCTAACTCATTGTACGTGGGGTTGAAAGGGGCATGAGCGTAAGTGAGTGCAGCACACGAAGGGCGCCCTATCAGTCAATGCTTCCTAATAATAGATAGACAGGCGAACGCAGCGAGCTCATCCATTGTATGTGGGGTTGAAAGGGGCATGAGCGTAAGCGAGTGCAGCGCATGAAGTGAGCCCTACCAGTCAATGTTTGCTGATAATAGATAGACAGGCGAGCACAGCGAGCTCATCCATTGTACATGGGGTTGAAAGGGGCATGAGCGTAAATGAATGAAGCGCACGAAGTGCCCCTATCAGTCAATGTTTCTTGATAATAGATAGACAGGAGAGCGCAGCGATCTAACCCATTGTACGTGGGGTTGAAAGGTGCATGAGTGTAAGCGAGTGCAGCGCATGAAGGCGCCCTGTCAGTCAATGATTCTTGAAAAGAGATAGACAGGCGAGCGCAGCAATCTAACCCATTGTACGTGGGGCTGAAAGGGGCATCAGCGTAGGCGAGTGCAGCACAGGAAGTGTGCCCTATCAGTCAATGTTTCTTGATAATACATAGACAGGCGAGCGCAGCGATCCAACCCATTGTACGTGGGGTTGAAAGGGGCATGAGCATAAGTGAGTGCAGCGCATGAAGTGCGCCTTATCAGTCAATGTTTCTTGATAATAGATAGACAGGCAAGGGCAGCGACCTATCCCATTGTACATGGGGTTGAAAGGGGCATGAGCGTAATCGAACGAAGTGCACGAGGTGAACCTATCTGTCAATGTTTCCTGATAATGGACAGAAAGGCGAGCGCAGCCAGCTCACCCATTGTACGTGTGGTTGAAAGGCCCATGAGCATAAGCGAGTGCAGCGCATGAAGGGCGCCCTATCAGTCAATGTTTCTTGATAATAGATAGACAGGCAAGCGCAGCGGGCTCACCCATTGTATGTGGGGTTGAAAGGGGCATGAGCATAGCGAGTGCAGCACAGGAAGTGTGCCCTATCAGTCAATGTTTCTTGATAATACATAGACAGGCGAGCGCAGCGATCCAACCCATTGTACGTGGGGTTGAAAGGGGCATGAGCATAAGTGAGTGCAGCGCATGAAGTGCGCCTTATCAGTCAATGTTTCTTGATAATAGATAGACAGGCAAGGGCAGCGACCTATCCCATTGTACATGGGGTTGAAAGGGGCATGAGCGTAATAGAACGAAGTGCACGAGGTGAACCTATCTGTCAATGTTTCTTGATAATAGATAGACAGGCGAGCGCAGCGATCTAACCAATTGTACGTGGGGTTGGAAGGGGCATGAGGGTAAGCGAGTGCAGCGCACGAAGTGCTCCCTATCAGTCTATGTTTCCTGATAATAGATAGACAGGTGAGCGCCGCAATCTAACTCATTGTATGTGGGGTTGAAAGGGGCATGAGCTTAAGCGTGTGCAGCGCATGAAGTGCTCCCTATCAGTCAATTTTTTTTATAATAGATAGATAAGCGAGCGCAGTGAGCTAACCCATTGCACATGGGGGTGAAAGGGGCATGAGCGTAAGCGAGTGCAGTGCATGAAGGGCCCCCTGTCAGTCAATGTTTCCTGATAATAGATAGAAAGGCGAGCGCAGCCAGCTCACCCATTGTACGTGTGGTTGAAAGGCCCATGAGCGTAAGCGAGTGCAGCGCATGAAGGGCGCCCTATCAGTCAATGTTTCTTGATAATAGATTGACAGGCGAGCGCAGCGGGCTCACCCATTGTATGTGGGGTTGAAAGGGGCATGAGCATAAGCGAGTGCAGCACAGGAAGTGTGCCCTATCAGTCAATGTTTCTTGATAATAGATAGACAAGCGAGCGCAGTGAGCTAACCCATTGTACATGGGGATAAAAGGGGCATGAGCACAAGCGAATGCAGCGCGCGAAGTGCTCCCTATCAGTCTATGTTTCCTGATAATAGATAGACAAGCGAGCGCAGTGAGCTAACCCATTGTTCATGGGGATAAAAGGGGCATGAGCACAAGCGAATGCAGCGCGCGAAGTGCTCCCTATCAGTCTATGTTTCCTGATAATAGATAGATAAGCGAGCGCAGTGAGCTAACCCATTGTACATGGGGATAAAAGGGGCATGAGCACAAGCGAATGCAGCGCGCGAAGTGCTCCCTATCAGTCTATGTTTCCTGATAATAGATAGATAAGCGAGCGCAGCGATCTAACCCATTGTACGTGGTGTTGCAAGGGGCATGAGCGTAAGCGAGTGCAGCGCATGAAGTGCGCCCTGCCAGTCAATGTTTCTTGATAATAGATAGACAGGCGAGTGCAGCGATCTAACCCCTTGTACGTGGGGTTGAATGTGGCATGAGCGTAAGCGAGTGTGGCGCATGAAGTGCGCCCTACCAGTCAATGTTTCTTGATAATAGTTAGACAGGGAGCGCAACAAGCTATCCCATTGTACATGGGGTTGAAAGGGGCATGAGCGTAAGCGAGTGGAGCGGTACATGGGGTTGAAAGGGGCATCAGCGTATGCGAGTGCAGCGCATGAAGGGCGCCCTATCAGTCAATATTTGTTGATAATGGATAGACAGGTGAGCGCAGCGATCTAACTCATTGTACGTGGGGTTGAAAGGGGCATGAGCGTAAGCGAGTGCAGCGCACAAAGTGCGCCCTATCAGTCAATTTTTTTTATAATAGATAGACAAGCGAGCGCAGTGAGCTAACCCATTGTACATGGGGATGAAAGGGGCATGAGCGTAAGCAAGTGCAGCGCATGAAGTGCACCCTATCAGTCTATGTTTCCTGATAATAGATAGACAGGTGAGCGCCGCAATCTAACTCATTGTATGTGGGGTTGAAAGGGGCATGAGCTTAAGCGTGTGCAGCGCATGAAGTGCTCCCTATCAGTCAATTTTTTTTATAATAGATAGATAAGCGAGCGCAGTGAGCTAACCCATTGCACATGGGGGTGAAAGGGGCATGAGCGTAGCGAGTGCAGTGCATGAAGGGCCCCCTGTCAGTCAATGTTTCCTGATAATAGATAGAAAGGCGAGCGCAGCCAGCTCACCCATTGTACGTGTGGTTGAAAGGCCCATGAGCGTAAGCGAGTGCAGCGCATGAAGGGCGCCCTATCAGTCAATGTTTCTTGATAATAGATTGACAGGCGAGCGCAGCGGGCTCACCCATTGTATGTGGGGTTGAAAGGGGCATGAGCATAAGCGAGTGCAGCACAGGAAGTGTGCCCTATCAGTCAATGTTTCTTGATAATAGATAGACAAGCGAGCGCAGTGAGCTAACCCATTGTACATGGGGATAAAAGGGGCATGAGCACAAGCGAATGCAGCGCGCGAAGTGCTCCCTATCAGTCTATGTTTCCTGATAATAGATAGACAAGCGAGCGCAGTGAGCTAACCCATTGTTCATGGGGATAAAAGGGGCATGAGCACAAGCGAATGCAGCGCGCGAAGTGCTCCCTATCAGTCTATGTTTCCTGATAATAGATAGATAAGCGAGCGCAGTGAGCTAACCCATTGTACATGGGGATAAAAGGGGCATGAGCACAAGCGAATGCAGCGCGCGAAGTGCTCCCTATCAGTCTATGTTTCCTGATAATAGATAGATAAGCGAGCGCAGCGATCTAACCCATTGTACGTGGTGTTGCAAGGGGCATGAGCGTAAGCGAGTGCAGCGCATGAAGTGCGCCCTGCCAGTCAATGTTTCTTGATAATAGATAGACAGGCGAGTGCAGCGATCTAACCCTTGTACGTGGGGTTGAATGTGGCATGAGCGTAAGCGAGTGTGGCGCATGAAGTGCGCCCTACCAGTCAATGTTTCTTGATAATAGTTAGACAGGGAGCGCAACAAGCTATCCCATTGTACATGGGGTTGAAAGGGGCATGAGCGTAAGCGAGTGGAGCGCATGAAGTGCGCCCTACCAGTACCCTAGCTATCCCATTGTACATGGGGTTGAAAGGGGCATCAGCGTATGTGAGTGCAGCGCATGAAGGGCGCCCTATCAGTCAATATTTGTTGATAATGGGATAGACAGGTGAGCGCAGCGATCTAACTCATTGTACGTGGGGTTGAAAGGGGCATGAGCGTAAGCGAGTGCAGCGCACAAAGTGCGCCCTATCAGTCAATTTTTTTTATAATAGATAGACAAGCGAGCGCAGTGAGCTAACCCATTGTACATGGGGATGAAAGGGGCATGAGCGTAAGCAAGTGCAGCGCATGAAGTGCACCCTATCAGCCAATGTTTCCTGATAATAGATAGACAGGCGAGCGCAGCGAGCTCACCCATTGTACGTGGGGATGAAAGGGGCATGAGCGTAAGCGAGTGCAGCGCAAGAAGTGCGCCCTACCAGTCAATATTTCTTGATAATGGATAGACAGGTGAGCGCCGCAATCTAACTCATTGTATGTGGGGTTGAAAGGGGCATGAGCTTAAGCGTGTGCAGCGCATGAAGTGCGCCCTACCAGTCAATGTTCTTGATAATAGATAGACGGCTGAGCGCAGCGAGCTATCACATTGTACATGGGGTTTAACTGGGCATGAGCGTAAGCGAATGCAGCACACGAAGTGGCCCTATCAGTCAATGTTTCTTGATAATACATAGACAGGCGAGCGCAGCGATCCAACCCATTGTACGTGGGGTTGAAAGGGGCATGAGCATAAGTGAGTGCAGCGCATGAAGTGCGCCTTATCAGTCAATGTTTCTTGATAATAGATAGACAGGCAAGGGCAGCGACCTATCCCATTGTACATGGGGTTGAAAGGGGCATGAGCGTATGCGAGTGCAGCACATGAAGGGCGCCCTATCAGTCCATGTTTCTTGATATTAGGTAGACAGGCGGGCACAGTGATCTAACCCATTGTACGTGGGGTTAAAAAGGGCATGAGCGTAAGCGAGTGCAGCGCACAAAGTGCGCCCTATCAGTCAATTTTTTTTATAATAGATAGACAAGCGAGCGCAGTGAGCTAACCCATTGTACATGGGGATGAAAGGGGCATGAGCGTAAGCAAATAAAGTGCACGAAGTGCCCGTACCAGTCAATGTTTCTTGATAAAAGATAGACAGGCGAGCGCAGCGATCTAACCCATTGTACGTGGGGTTGAAAGGGCATGAGCGTAAGCGAGTGCAGCGCAGGAAATGCACCCTATCAGCCAATGTTTCCTGATAATAGATAGACAGGCGAGCGCAGCGAGCTCACCCATTGTACGTGGGGCTGAAAGGCCATGAGCGTAAGCGAGTGCAGCGCAAGAAGTGCGCCCTACCAGTCAATATTTCTTGGTAATGGATAGACAGGTGAGCGCAGCGATCTAACTCATTGTACGTGGGGTTGAAAGGGGCATGAGCGTAAGTGAGTGCAGCACACGAAGGCGCCCTATCAGTCAATGCTTCCTAATAATAGATAGACAGGCGAACGCAGCGAGCTCATCCATTGTATGTGGGGTTGAAAGGGGCATGAGCGTAAGCGAGTGCAGCGCATGAAGTGAGCCCTACCAGTCAATGTTTGCTGATAATAGATAGACAGGCGAGCACAGCGAGCTCATCCATTGTACATGGGGTTGAAAGGGCATGAGCGTAAATGAATGAAGCGCACGAAGTGCCCCTATCAGTCAATGTTTCTTGATAATAGATAGACAGGAGAGCGCAGCGATCTAACCCATTGTACGTGGGGTTGAAAGATGCATGAGTGTAAGCGAGTGCAGCGCATGAAGGGCGCCCTGTCAGTCAATGATTCTTGAAAAGAGATAGACAGGCGAGCGCAGCAATCTAACCCATTGTACGTGGGGTTGAAAGGGGCATCAGCGTAAGCGAGTGCAGCACAGGAAGTGTGCCCTATCAGTCAATGTTTCTTGATAATACATAGACAGGCGAGCGCAGCAATCCAACCCATTGTACGTGGGGTTGAAAGGGGCATGAGCATAAGTGAGTGCAGCGCATGAAGTGCGCCTTATCAGTCAATGTTTCTTGATAATAGATAGACAGGCAAGGGCAGCGACCTATCCCATTGTACATGGGGTTGAAAGGGGCATGAGCGTAATCGAACGAAGTGCACGAGGTGAACCTATCTGTCAATGTTTCCTGATAATGGACAGAAAGGCGAGCGCAGCCAGCTCACCCATTGTACGTGTGGTTGAAAGGCCCATGAGCATAAGCGAGTGGCAGCGCATAAAGGGCGCCCTATCAGTCAATGTTTCTTGATAATAGATAGACAGGCAAGCGCAGCGGGCTCACCCATTGTATGTGGGGTTGAAAGGGGCATGAGCATAAGCGAGTGCAGCACAGGAAGTGTGCCCTATCAGTCAATGTTTCTTGATAATACCTAGACAGGCGAGCGCAGCGATCCAACCCATTGTAAGTGGGGTTGAAAGGGGCATGAGCATAAGTGAGTGCAGCGCATGAAGTGCGCCTTATCAGTCAATGTTTCTTGATAATAGATAGACAGGCAAGGGCAGCGACCTATCCCATTGTACATGGGGTGAAAGGGGCATGAGCGTAATCGAACGAAGTGCACGAGGTGAACCTATCTGTCAATGTTTTGATAATAGATAGACAGGCGAGCGCAGCGATCTAACCAATTGTACGTGGGGTTGGAAGGGGCATGAGGGTAAGCGAGTGCAGCGCACGAAGTGCTCCCTATCAGTCTATGTTTCCTGATAATAGATAGACAGGTGAGCGCCGCAATCTAACTCATTGTATGTGGGGTTGAAAGGGGCATGAGCTTAAGCGTGTGCAGCGCATGAAGTGCGCCTACCAGTCAATGTTCTTGATAATAGATAGACGGCTGAGCGCAGCGAGCTATCACATGTACATGGGGTTTAACTGGGCATGAGCGTAAGCGAATGCAGCACACGAAGTGGCCCTATCAGTCAATGTTTCTTGATAATACATAGACAGGCGAGCGCAGCGATCCAACCCATTGTACGTGGGGTTGAAAGGGGCATCAGCGTAAGCGAGTGCAGCACAGGAAGTGTGCCCTATCAGTCAATGTTTCTTGATAATACATAGACAGGCGAGCGCAGCGATCCAACCCATTGTACGTGGGGTTGAAAGGGCATGAGCATAAGTGAGTGCAGCGCATGAAGTGCGCCTTATCAGTCAATGTTTCTTGATAATAGATAGACAGGCAAGGCAGCGACCTATCCCATTGTACATGGGGTTGAAAGGGCATGAGCGTAATCGAACGAAGTGCACGAGGTGAACCTATCTGTCAATGTTTCCTGATAATGGACAGAAAGGCGAGCGCAGCCAGCTCACCCATTGTAGTGTGGTTGAAAGGCCCATGAGCATAAGCGAGTGCAGCGCATGAAGGGCCCCTATCAGTCAATGTTTCTTGATAATAGATAGACAGGCAAGCGCAGCGGGCTCACCCATTGTATGTGGGGTTGAAAGGGGCATGAGCATAAGCGAGTGCAGCACAGGAAGTGTGCCCTATCAGTCAATGTTTCTTGATAATACATAGACAGGCGAGCGCAGCGATCCAACCCATTGTACGTGGGGTTGAAAGGGGCATGAGCATAAGTGAGTGCAGCGCATGAAGTGCGCCTTATCAGTCAATGTTTCTTGATAATAGATAGACAGGCAAGGGCAGCGACCTATCCCATTGTACATGGGGTTGAAAGGGGCATGAGCGTAATCGAACGAAGTGCACGAGGTGAACCTATCTGTCAATGTTTCTTGATAATAGATAGACAGGCGAGCGCAGCGATCTAACCAATTGTACGTGGGGTTGGAAGGGGCATGAGGGTAAGCGAGTGCAGCGCACGAAGTGCTCCCTATCAGTCTATGTTTCCTGATAATATATAGACAAGCGAGCGCAGTGAGCTAACCCATTGTTCATGGGGATAAAAGGGGCATGAGCACAAGCGAATGCAGCGCGCGAAGTGCTCCCTATCAGTCTATGTTTCCTGATAATAGATAGATAAGCCAGCGCAGTGAGCTAACCCATTGTACATGGGGATAAAAGGGGCATGAGCACAAGCGAATGCAGCGCGCGAAGTGCTCCCTATCAGTCTATGTTTCCTGATAATAGATAGATAAGCGAGCGCAGCGATCTAACCCATTGTACGTGGTGCTGCAAGGGGCATGAGCGTAAGCGAGTGCAGCGCATGAAGTGCGCCCTGCCAGTCAATGTTTCTTGATAATAGATAGACAGGCGAGTGCAGCGATCTAACCCCTTGTACGTGGGGTTGAAAGGGGCATGAGCGTAAGCGAGTGTGGCGCATGAAGTGCGCCCTACAAGTCAATGTTTCTTGATAATAGTTAGACAGGGAGCGCAACAAGCTATCCCATTGTACATGGGGTTGAAAGGGGCATGAGCGTATGCGAGTGCAGCGCATGAAGGGCGCCCTATCAGTCAATATTTGTTGATAATGGATAGACAGGTGAGCGCAGCGATCTAACTCATTGTACGTGGGGTTGAAAGGGGCATGAGCGTAAGCGAGTGCAGCGCACAAAGTGCACCCTATCAGTCAATTTTTTTTATAATAGATAGACAAGCGAGCGCAGTGAGCTAACCCATTGTACATGGGGATGAAAGGGGCATGAGCATAAGCAAATAAAGTGCACGAAGTGCCCGTATCAGTCAATGTTTCTTGATAAAAGATAGACAGGCGAGCGCAGCGATCTAACCCATTGTACGTGGGGTTGAAAGGGGCATGAGCGTAAGCGAGTGCAGCGCATGAAGTGCACCCTATCAGCCAATGTTTCCTGATAATAGATAGACAGGCGAGCGCAGCGAGCTCACCCATTGTACGTGGGGTTGAAAGGGGCATGAGCGTAAGCGAGTGCAGCGCATGAAGTGCGCCCTACCAGTCAATGTTTCTTGATAATAGATAGACGGCTGAGCACAGCGAGCTATCCCATTGTACATGGGGTTTAACTGGGCATGAGCGTAAGCGAATGCAGCACACGAAGTGGCCCTATCAGTCAATGTTTCTTGATAATACATAGACAGGCGAGCGCAGCGATCCAACCCATTGTACGTGGGGTTGAAAGGGGCATGAGCATAAGTGAGTGCAGCGCATGAAATGCGCCTTATCAGTCAATGTTTCTTGATAATAGATAGACAGGCAAGGGCAGCGACCTATCCCATTGTACATGGGGTTGAAAGGGGCATGAGCGTAATCGAACGAAGTGCACGAGGTGAACCTATCTGTCAATGTTTCTTGATAATAGATAGACAGGCGAGCGCAGCGATCTAATCAATTGTACGTGGGGTTGGAAGGGGCATGAGGGTAAGCGAGTGCAGCGGACAAGGGGCCCCTATCAGTCAATGTTTCCTGATAGTAGATAGACAGGCGAGCGCAGCGAGCTCATGCATTGTACGTGGGGATAAAAGGGGCATGAGCACCAGCGAATGCAGTGTGCGAAGTGCTCCCTATCAGTCAATGTTTCCTGATAATAGATAGACAGGCGAGGGCAGCAAGCTATCCCATTGTACATGGGGTTGAAAGAGGCATGAGCGTAAGCGAGTGGAGCGCATGATGTGCGCCCTACCAGTACCCTAGCTATCCCATTGTACATGGGGTTGAAAGGGGCATGAGCGTATGCGAGTGCAGCACATGAAGGGCGCCCTATCAGTCCATGTTTCTTGATAATAGGTAGACAGGTGGGCACAGTGATCTAACCCATTGTACGTGGGGTTAAAAAGGGCATGAGCGTAAGCGAGTGCAGTGCACAAAGTGCGCCCTATCAGTCTATTTTTTTTATAATAGATAGACAAGCGAGCGCAGTGAGCTAACCCATTGTACATGGGGATGAAAGGGGCATGAGCGTAAGCAAATAAAGTGCACGAAGTGCCCGTACCAGTCAATGTTTCTTGATAAAAGATAGACAAACGAGCGCAGCGATCTAACCCATTGTACGTGGGGTTGAAAGGGGCATGAGCGTAAGCGAGTGCAGCGCAGGAAATGCACCCTATCAGCCAATGTTTCCTGATAATAGATAGACAGGCGAGCGCAGCGAGCTCACCCATTGTACGTGGGGCTGAAAGGGGCATGAGCGTAAGCGAGTGCAGCGCAAGAAGTGCGCCCTACCAGTCAATATTTCTTGATAATGGATAGACAGGTGAGCGCAGTGATCTAACTCATTGTACGTGGGGTTGAAAGGGGCATGAGCGTAAGTGAGTGCAGCACACGAAGGGCGCCCTATCAGTCAATGCTTCCTAATAATAGATAGACAGGCGAACGCAGCGAGCTCATCCATTGTATGTGGGGTTGAAAGGGGCATGAGCGTAAGCGAGTGCAGCGCACAAAGTGCACCCTATCAGTCAATTTTTTTTATAATAGATAGACAAGCGAGCGCAGTGAGCTAACCCATTGTACATGGGGATGAAAGGGGCATGAGCATAAGCAAATAAAGTGCACGAAGTGCCCGTATCAGTCAATGTTTCTTGATAAAAGATAGACAGGCGAGCGCAGCGATCTAACCCATTGTACGTGGGGTTGAAAGGAGCATGAGCGTAAGCGAGTGCAGCGCATGAAGTGCACCCTATCAGCCAATGTTTCCTGATAATAGATAGACAGGCGAGCGCAGCGAGCTCACCCATTGTACGTGGGGTTGAAAGGGGCATGAGCGTAAGCGAGTGCAGCGCATGAAGTGCGCCCTACCAGTCAATGTTTCTTGATAATAGATAGACGGCTGAGCACAGCGAGCTATCCCATTGTACATGGGGTTTAACTGGGCATGAGCGTAAGCGAATGCAGCACACGAAGTGGCCCTATCAGTCAATGTTTCTTGATAATACATAGACAGGCGAGCGCAGCGATCCAACCCATTGTACGTGGGGTTGAAAGGGGCATGAGCATAAGTGAGTGCAGCGCATGAAGTGCGCCTTATCAGTCAATGTTTCTTGATAATAGATAGACAGGCAAGGGCAGCGACCTATCCCATTGTACATGGGGTTGAAAGGGGCATGAGCGTAATCGAACGAAGTGCACGAGGTGAACCTATCTGTCAATGTTTCTTGATAATAGATAGACAGGCGAGCGCAGCGATCTAACCAATTGTACGTGGGGTTGGAAGGGGCATGAGGGTAAGCGAGTGCAGCTCACAAGGGGCCCCTATCAGTCAATGTTTCCTGATAGTAGATAGACAGGCGAGCGCAGCGAGCTCATGCATTGTACCTGGGGATAAAAGGGGCATGAGCATAAGTGAGTGCAGCGCATGAAGTGCGCCTTATCAGTCAATGTTTCTTGATAATAGATAGACAGGCAAGGGCAGCGACCTATCCCATTGTACATGGGGTTGAAAGGGGCATGAGCGTAATCGAACGAAGTGCACGAGGTGAACCTATCTGTCAATGTTTCTTGATAATAGATAGACAGGCGAGCGCAGCGAGCTCACCCATTGTACGTGGGGCTGAAAGGGGCATGAGCGTAAGCGAGTGCAGCGCAAGAAGTGCGCCCTACCAGTCAATATTTCTTGATAATGGATAGACAGGTGAGCGCAGTGATCTAACTCATTGTACGTGGGGTTGAAAGGGGCATGAGCGTAAGTGAGTGCAGCACACGAAGGGCGCCCTATCAGTCAATGCTTCCTAATAATAGATAGACAGGCGAACGCAGCGAGCTCATCCATTGTATGTGGGGTTGAAAGGGGCATGAGCGTAAGCGAGTGCAGCGCATGAAGTGAGTCCTACCAGTCAATGTTTGCTGATAATAGATAGACAGGCGAGCGCAGCGAGCTCATCCATTGTACATGGGGTTGAAAGGGGCATGAGCGTAAATGAATGAAGTGCACGAAGTGCCCCTATCAGTCAATGTTTCTTGATAATAGATAGACAGGAGAGCGCAGTGATCTAACCCATTGTACGTGGGGTTCAAAGGGGCATGAGCGTAAGCGAGTGCAGCGCACAAAGGGCGCCCTATCAGTCAATGTTTCTTGTTAATGGATAGACAGGTGAACGCTGCGAGCTATCCCATTGTACATGGGGTTGAACGGGGCATTAACATTAGCGAATGCAGCCCCTGACTTGCGTCCTATCAGTCAATGTTTCTTGATAATAGGTAGACAGGCGAGCCCAGCGATCCAACTCATTGTACCTGGGGTTGAAAGGGGCATGAGTCTAAGGGGGTGCAGCACACGAAAGGCGACCTATCAGTCAATGTTTCCTGATAATAGATAGACAGGAGAGCGCAGTGATGCAAGCCATTGTACGTGGGGTTGAAAGGTGCATGAGCGTAAGCGGGTGCAGCGCACAAAGTGCGCCCTATCAGTCAATTTTTTTATAATAGATAGACAAGCGAGCGCAGTGAGCTAACCCATTGTACATGGGGATGAAAGGGGCATGAGCGTAAGCAAATAAAGTGCACGAAGTGCTTGTATCAGTCAATGTTTCTTGATAAAAGATGGACAGGCGAGCGCAGCGATCTAACCCATTGTACGTGGGGTTGAAAGGGACATCAGCGTAAGCAAGTGCAGCGCATGAAGGGCCCCCTATCGATCAACGTTTCCTGATAATAGATAGACGGCTGAGCGCAGCGAGCTATCCCATTGTACATGGGGTTTAACTGGGCATGAGCGTAAGCGAATGCAGCACACGAAGTGGCCCTATCAGTCAATGTTTCTTGATAATACATAGACAGGCGAGCACAGCGATCCAACCCATTGTACGTGGGGTTGAAAGGGGCATGAGCATAAGTGAGTGCAGCGCATGAAGTGCGCCTTATCAGTCAATGTTTCTTGATAATAGATAGACAGGCAAGGGCAGCGACCTATCCCATTGTACATGGGGTTGAAAGGGGCATGAGCGTAATCGAACGAAGTGCACGAGGTGAACCTATCAGTCAATGTTTCTTGATAATAGATAGACAGGCGAGCGCAGCGATCTAACCAATTGTACGTGGGGATAAAAGGGGCATGAGCACAAGCGAATGCAGCGCGCGAAGTGCTCCCTATCAGTCTATGTTTCCTGATAATAGATAGACAAGCGAGCGCAGTGAGCTAACCCATTGTTCATGGGGATAAAAGGGGCATGAGCACAAGCGAATGCAGCGCGCGAAGTGCTCCCTATCAGTCTATGTTTCCTGATAATAGATAGATAAGCGAGCGCAGTGAGCTAACCCATTGTACATGGGGATAAAAGGGGCATGAGCACAAGCGAATGCAGCGCGCGAAGTGCTCCCTATCAGTCTATGTTTCCTGATAATAGATAGATAAGCGAGCGCAGCGATCTAAGCCATTGTACGTGGTGTTGCAAGGGGCATGAGCGTAAGCGAGTGCAGCGCATGAAGTGCGCCCTGCCAGTCAATGTTTCTTGATAATAGATAGACAGGCGAGTGCAGCGATCTAACCCCTTGTACGTGGGGTTGAAAGGGGCATGAGCGTAAGCGAGTGTGGCGCATGAAGTGCGCACTACCAGTCAATGTTTCTTGATAATAGTTAGACAGGGAGCGCAACAAGCTATCCCATTGTACATGGGGTTGAAAGGGGCATGAGCGTAAGCGAGTGGAGCGCATGAAGTGCGCCCTACCAGTACCTAGCTATCCCATTGTACATGGGGTTGAAAGGGGCATGAGCGTATGCGAGTGCAGCGCATGAAGGGCGCCCTATCAGTCAATATTTGTTGATAATGGATAGACAGGTGAGCGCAGCGATCTCACTCATTGTACATGGGGTTGAAAGGGGCATGAGCGTAAGCGAGTGCAGCGCACAAAGTGCGCCCTATCAGTCAATTTTTTTTATAATAGATAGACAAGCGAGCGCAGTGAGCTAACCCATTGTACATGGGGATGAAAGGGGCATGAGCGTAAGCAAATAAAGTGCACGAAGTGCCCGTATCAGTTAAAGTTTCTTGATAATGGATAGACAGGTGAGCGCCGCAATCTAACCCATTGTACGTGGTGTTGCAAGGGGCATGAGCGTAAGCGAGTGCAGCGCATGAAGTGCGCCCTGCCAGTCAATGTTTCTTGATAATAGATAGACAGGCGAGTGCAGCGATCTAACCCCTTGTACGTGGGGTTGAAAGGGGCATGAGCGTAAGCGAGTGCAGCGCATGAAGTGCACCCTATCAGCCAATGTTTCCTGATAATAGATAGACAGGCGAGCGCAGCGAGCTCACCCATTGTACGTGGGGTTGAAAGGGGCATGAGCGTAAGCGAGTGCAGCGCAAGAAGTGCGCCCTACCAGTCAATATTTCTTGATAATGGATAGACAGGTGAGCGCCGCAATCTAATTCATTGTATGTGGGGTTGAAAGGGGCATGAGCTTAAGCGAGTGCAGCGCAAGAAGTGCGCCCTACCAGTCAATATTTCTTGATAATGGATAGACAGGTGAGCGCAGTGATCTAACTCATTGTACGTGGGGTTGAAAGGGGCATGAGCGTAAGTGAGTGCAGCACACGAAGGGCGCCCTATCAGTCAATGCTTCCTAATAATAGATAGACAAGCGAGCGCAGTGAGCCAACCCATTGTACATGGGGATGAAAGGGGCATGAGCGTAAGCAAATAAAGTGCACGAAGTGCCCGTACCAGTCAATGTTTCTTGATAAAAGATAGACAAACGAGCGCAGCGATCTAACCCATTGTACGTGGGGTTGAAAGGGGCATGAGCGTAAGCGAGTGCAGCGCAGGAAATGCACCCTATCAGCCAATGTTTGCTGATAATAGATAGACAGGCGAGCGCAGCGAGCTCATCCATTGTACATGGGGTTGAAAGGGGCATGAGCGTAAATGAATGAAGTGCACGAAGTGCCCCTATCAGTCAATGTTTCTTGATAATAGATAGACAGGAGAGCGCAGTGATCTAACCCATTGTACGTGGGGTTCAAAGGGGCATGAGCGTAAGCAAATGAAGTGCACGAAGTGCCCCTATCAGTCAATGTTTCTTGATAATAGATAGACAGGAGAGCGCAGTGATCTAACCCATTGTACATGGGGATGAAAGGGGCATGAGCGTAAGCAAATAAAGTGCCCGTACCAGTCAATGTTTCTTGATAAAAGATAGACAAACGAGCGCAGCGATCTAACCCATTGTACGTGGGGTTGAAAGGGGCATGAGCGTAAGCGAGTGCAGCGCAGGAAATGCGCCCTTCCAGTCAATGTTTCTTGATAATAGATTGACAGGCGAGTGCAACTAGCTATCCCATTGTACATGGGGTTCAAAGGAGCATGAGCGTAACCGAATGCAGCGCACAAAGTGCGCCATATCAGTCAAAGTTTCTTGATAATAGATAGACAGGAGAGCGCAGCGATCTAATCCATTCTACGTGGGGTTGAAAGGGGCATGAGGGTAAGCGAGTGCAGCGCACGAAGGGCGCCCTATCGGTCGATGTTTCTTGATAAAAGATAAACAGGCAAGCGCAGTGATCCAACCGATTGTACGTGGGGTTGAAAGGGGCATGAGCATAAGTGAGTGCAGCGCACGAAGTGCGCCCTATCAGTCAATGCTTCTTGATAATAGATAGACAGGAGAGCGCAGTGATCTAAACCGTTGTACGTGGGGTTGAAACTGGCATGAGTGTAAGCGGGTGCAGCGCACGAAAGGCGACCTATCAGTCAATGTTTCCTGATAATAGATAGACAGGAGAGCGCAGTGATCTAAACGGTTGTACGTGGGGTTGAAACTGGCATGAGTGTAAGCGGGTGCAGCGCACGAAAGGCGACCTATCAGTCAATGTTTCCTGATAATAGATAGACAGGAGAGCGCAGCGATGCAATCCATTGTACGTGGGGTTGAAAGGGGCTTGAGCGTAAGCGAACGAAGTGCACGAAGTGCCCCTATCAGTCAATGGTTCTTGATAATAGATAGACAGGCGAGCGCAGCGATCTAACCCATTGTACGTGGGGTTGAAAGGGGCATGAGGGTAAGCGAGTGCAGCGCACAAAGGGCGCCCTATCAGTCAATGTTTCTTGTTAATGGATAGACAGGTGAACGCTGCGAGCTATCCCATTGTACATGGGGTTGAACGGGGCATTAACATAAGCGAATGCAGCCCCTGACTTGCGCCCTATCAGTCAATTTTTTTTATAATAGATAGACAAGCGAGCGCAGTGAGCTAACCCATTGTACATGGGGATGAAAGGGGCATGAGCGTAAGCAAATAAAGTGCACGAAGTGCTTGTATCAGTCAATGTTTCTTGATAAAAGATGGACAGGCGAGCGCAGCGATCTAACCCATTGTACGTGGGGTTGAAAGGGACATCAGCGTAAGCAAGTGCAGCGCATGAAGGGCCCCCTATCGATCAACGTTTCCTGATAATAGATAGACGGCTGAGCGCAGCGAGCTATC
The DNA here is from genome assembly GCA_013076295.1 of Sanderia malayensis. Classification (NCBI taxonomy): domain Eukaryota; kingdom Metazoa; phylum Cnidaria; class Scyphozoa; order Semaeostomeae; family Pelagiidae; genus Sanderia; species Sanderia malayensis. Next base: position 28,305 of record RQOL01000415.1, on the reverse strand, counting down.
CCATTGTACATGGGGTTTAACTGGGCATGAGCGTAAGCGAATGCAGCACACGAAGTGGCCCTATCAGTCAATGTTTCTTGATAATACATAGACAGGCGAGCACAGCGATCCAACCCATTGTACGTGGGGTTGAAAGGGGCATGAGCATAAGTGAGTGCAGCGCATGAAGTGCGCCTTATCAGTCAATGTTTCTTGATAATAGATAGACAGGCAAGGGCAGCGACCTATCCCATTGTACATGGGGTTGAAAGGGGCATGAGCGTAAGCGAGCGAAGTGCACGAGGTGAACCTATCAGTCAATGTTTCTTGATAATAGATAGACAGGCGAGCGCAGCGATCTAACCAATTGTACGTGGGGATAAAAGGGGCATGAGCACAAGCGAATGCAGCGCGCGAAGTGCTCCCTATCAGTCTATGTTTCCTGATAATAGATAGACAAGCGAGCGCAGTGAGCTAACCCATTGTTCATGGGGATAAAAGGGGCATAAGCACAAGCGAATGCAGCGCGCGAAGTGCTCCCTATCAGTCTATGTTTCCTGATAATAGATAGATAAGCGAGCGCAGTGAGCTAACCCATTGTACATGGGGATAAAAGGGGCATGAGCACAAGCGAATCCAGCGCGCGAAGTGCTCCCTATCAGTCTATGTTTCCTGATAATAGATAGATAAGCGAGCGCAGCGATCTAACCCATTGTACGTGGTGTTGCAAGGGGCATGAGCGTAAGCGAGTGCAGCGCATGAAGTGCGCCCTGCCAGTCAATGTTTCTTGATAATAGATAGACAGGCGAGTGCAGCGATCTAACCCCTTGTACGTGGGGTTGAAAGGGGCATGAGCGTAAGCGAGTGTGGCGCATGAAGTGCGCACTACCAGTCAATGTTTCTTGATAATAGTTAGACAGGGAGCGCAACAAGCTATCCCATTGTACATGGGGTTGAAAGGGGCATGAGCGTAAGCGAGTGGAGCGCATGAAGTGCGCCCTACCAGTACCCTAGCTATCCCATTGTACATGGGGTTGAAAGGGGCATGAGCGTATGCGAGTGCAGCGCATGAAGGGCGCCCTATCAGTCAATATTTGTTGATAATGGATAGACAGGTGAGCGCAGCGATCTAACTCATTGTACATGGGGTTGAAAGGGGCATGAGCGTAAGCGAGTGCAGCGCACAAAGTGCGCCCTATCAGTCAATTTTTTTTATAATAGATAGACAAGCGAGCGCAGTGAGCTAACCCATTGTACATGGGGATGAAAGGGGCATGAGCGTAAGCAAATAAAGTGCACGAAGTGCCCGTATCAGTCAATGTTTCTTGATAATGGATAGACAGGTGAGCGCCGCAATCTAACCCATTGTACGTGGTGTTGCAAGGGGCATGAGCGTAAGCGAGTGCAGCGCATGAAGTGCGCCCTGCCAGTCAATGTTTCTTGATAATAGATAGACAGGCGAGTGCAGCGATCTAACCCCTTGTACGTGGGGTTGAAAGGGGCATGAGCGTAAGCGAGTGCAGCGCATGAAGTGCACCCTATCAGCCAATGTTTCCTGATAATAGATAGACAGGCGAGCGCAGCGAGCTCACCCATTGTACGTGGGGTTGAAAGGGGCATGAGCGTAAGCGAGTGCAGCGCAAGAAGTGCGCCCTACCAGTCAATATTTCTTGATAATGGATAGACAGGTGAGCGCCGCAATCTAACTCATTGTATGTGGGGTTGAAAGGGGCATGAGCTTAAGCGAGTGCAGCGCAAGAAGTGCGCCCTACCAGTCAATATTTCTTGATAATGGATAGACAGGTGAGCGCAGTGATCTAACTCATTGTACGTGGGGTTGAAAGGGGCATGAGCGTAAGTGAGTGCAGCACACGAAGGGCGCCCTATCAGTCAATGCTTCCTAATAATAGATAGACAAGCGAGCGCAGTGAGCCAACCCATTGTACATGGGGATGAAAGGGGCATGAGCGTAAGCAAATAAAGTGCACGAAGTGCCCGTACCAGTCAATGTTTCTTGATAAAAGATAGACAAACGAGCGCAGCGATCTAACCCATTGTACGTGGGGTTGAAAGGGGCATGAGCGTAAGCGAGTGCAGCGCAGGAAATGCACCCTATCAGCCAATGTTTCCTGATAATAGATAGACAGGCGAGCGCAGCGAGCTCACCCATTGTACGTGGGGCTGAAAGGGGCATGAGCGTAAGCGAGTGCAGCGCAAGAAGTGCGCCCTACCAGTCAATATTTCTTGATAATGGATAGACAGGTGAGCGCAGTGATCTAACTCATTGTACGTGGGGTTGAAAGGGGCATGAGCGTAAGTGAGTGCAGCACACGAAGGGCGCCCTATCAGTCAATGCTTCCTAATAATAGATAGACAGGCGAACGCAGCGAGCTCATCCATTGTATGTGGGGTTGAAAGGGGCATGAGCGTAAGCGAGTGCAGCGCATGAAGTGAGTCCTACCAGTCAATGTTTGCTGATAATAGATAGACAGGCGAGCGCAGCGAGCTCATCCATTGTACATGGGGTTGAAAGGGGCATGAGCGTAAATGAATGAAGTGCACGAAGTGCCCCTATCAGTCAATGTTTCTTGATAATAGATAGACAGGAGAGCGCAGTGATCTAACCCATTGTACGTGGGGTTCAAAGGGGCATGAGCGTAAGCAAATGAAGTGCACGAAGTGCCCCTATCAGTCAATGTTTCTTGATAATAGATAGACAGGAGAGCGCAGTGATCTAACCCATTGTACATGGGGATGAAAGGGGCATGAGCGTAAGCAAATAAAGTGCACGAAGTGCCCGTACCAGTCAATGTTTCTTGATAAAAGATAGACAAACGAGCGCAGCGATCTAACCCATTGTACGTGGGGTTGAAAGGGGCATGAGCGTAAGCGAGTGCAGCGCAGGAAATGCGCCCTTCCAGTCAATGTATCTTGATAATAGATTGACAGGCGAGTGCAACTAGCTATCCCATTGTACATGGGGTTCAAAGGAGCATGAGCGTAACCGAATGCAGCGCACAAAGTGCGCCATATCAGTCAAAGTTTCTTGATAATAGATAGACAGGAGAGCGCAGCGATCTAATCCATTCTACGTGGGGTTGAAAGGGGCATGAGGGTAAGCGAGTGCAGCGCACGAAGGGCGCCCTATCGGTCGATGTTTCTTGATAAAAGATAAACAGGCAAGCGCAGTGATCCAACCGATTGTACGTGGGGTTGAAAGGGGCATGAGCATAAGTGAGTGCAGCGCACGAAGTGCGCCCTATCAGTCAATGCTTCTTGATAATAGATAGACAGGAGAGCGCAGTGATCTAAACCGTTGTACGTGGGGTTGAAACTGGCATGAGTGTAAGCGGGTGCAGCGCACGAAAGGCGACCTATCAGTCAATGTTTCCTGATAATAGATAGACAGGAGAGCGCAGTGATCTAAACGGTTGTACGTGGGGTTGAAACTGGCATGAGTGTAAGCGGGTGCAGCGCACGAAAGGCGACCTATCAGTCAATGTTTCCTGATAATAGATAGACAGGAGAGCGCAGCGATGCAATCCATTGTACGTGGGGTTGAAAGGGGCTTGAGCGTAAGCGAACGAAGTGCACGAAGTGCCCCTATCAGTCAATGGTTCTTGATAATAGATAGACAGGCGAGCGCAGCGATCTAACCCATTGTACGTGGGGTTGAAAGGGGCATGAGGGTAAGCGAGTGCAGCGCACAAAGGGCGCCCTATCAGTCAATGTTTCTTGTTAATGGATAGACAGGTGAACGCTGCGAGCTATCCCATTGTACATGGGGTTGAACGGGGCATTAACATAAGCGAATGCAGCCCCTGACTTGCGTCCTATCAGTCAATGTTTCTTGATAATAGGTAGACAGGCGAGCCCAGCGATCCAACTCATTGTACCTGGGGTTGAAAGGGGCATGAGTCTAAGCGGGTGCAGCACACGAAAGGCGACCTATCAGTCAATGTTTCCTGATAATAGATAGACAGGAGAGCGCAGTGATGCAAGCCATTGTACGTGGGGTTGAAAGGTGCATGAGCGTAAGCGGGTGCAGCGCACAAAGTGCGCCCTATCAGTCAATTTTTTTTATAATAGATAGACAAGCGAGCGCAGTGAGCTAACCCATTGTACATGGGGATGAAAGGGGCATGAGCGTAAGCAAATAAAGTGCACGAAGTGCTTGTATCAGTCAATGTTTCTTGATAAAAGATGGACAGGCGAGCGCAGCGATCTAACCCATTGTACGTGGGGTTGAAAGGGACATCAGCGTAACCAAGTGCAGCGCATGAAGGGCCCCCTATCGATCAACGTTTCCTGATAATAGATAGACGGCTGAGCGCAGCGAGCTATCCCATTGTACATGGGGTTTAACTGGGCATGAGCGTAAGCGAATGCAGCACACGAAGTGGCCCTATCAGTCAATGTTTCTTGATAATACATAGACAGGCGAGCACAGCGATCCAACCCATTGTACGTGGGGTTGAAAGGGGCATGAGCATAAGTGAGTGCAGCGCATGAAGTGCGCCTTATCAGTCAATGTTTCTTGATAATAGATAGACAGGCAAGGGCAGCGACCTATCCCATTGTACATGGGGTTGAAAGGGGCATGAGCGTAATCGAACGAAGTGCACGAGGTGAACCTATCAGTCAATGTTTCTTGATAATAGATAGACAGGCGAGCGCAGCGATCTAACCAATTGTACGTGGGGATAAAAGGGGCATGAGCACAAGCGAATGCAGCGCGCGAAGTGCTCCCTATCAGTCTATGTTTCCTGATAATAGATAGACAAGCGAGCGCAGTGAGCTAACCCATTGTTCATGGGGATAAAAGGGGCATGAGCACAAGCGAATGCAGCGCGCGAAGTGCTCCCTATCAGTCTATGTTTCCTGATAATAGATAGATAAGCGAGCGCAGTGAGCTAACCCATTGTACATGGGGATAAAAGGGGCATGAGCACAAGCGAATGCAGCGCGCGAAGTGCTCCCTATCAGTCTATGTTTCCTGATAATAGATAGATAAGCGAGCGCAGCGATCTAACCCATTGTACGTGGTGTTGCAAGGGGCATGAGCGTAAGCGAGTGCAGCGCATGAAGTGCGCCCTGCCAGTCAATGTTTCTTGATAATAGATAGACAGGCGAGTGCAGCGATCTAACCCCTTGTACGTGGGGTTGAAAGGGGCATGAGCGTAAGCGAGTGTGGCGCATGAAGTGCGCACTACCAGTCAATGTTTCTTGATAATAGTTAGACAGGGAGCGCAACAAGCTATCCATTGTACATGGGGTTGAAAGGGGCATGAGCGTAAGCGAGTGGAGCGCATGAAGTGCGCCCTAACAGTACCCTAGCTATCCCATTGTACATGGGGTTGAAAGGGGCATGAGCGTATGCGAGTGCAGCGCATGAAGGGCGCCCTATCAGTCAATATTTGTTGATAATGGATAGACAGGTGAGCGCAGCGATCTAACTCATTGTACATGGGGTTGAAAGGGGCATGAGCGTAAGCGAGTGGCAGCGCACAAAGTGCGCCCTATCAGTCAATTTTTTTTATAATAGATAGACAAGCGAGCGCAGTGAGCTAACCCATTGTACATGGGGATGAAAGGGGCATGAGCGTAAGCAAATAAAGTGCACGAAGTGCCCGTATCAGTCAATGTTTCTTGATAATGGATAGACAGGTGAGCGCCGCAATCTAACCCATTGTACGTGGTGTTGCAAGGGGCAATGAGCGTAAGCGAGTGCAGCGCATGAAGTGCGCCCTGCCAGTCAATGTTTCTTGATAATAGATAGACAGGCGAGTGCAGCGATCTAACCCCTTGTACGTGGGGTTGAAAGGGGCATGAGCGTAAGCGAGTGCAGCGCATGAAGTGCACCCTATCAGCCAATGTTTCCTGATAATAGATAGACAGGCGAGCGCAGCGAGCTCACCCATTGTACGTGGGGTTGAAAGGGGCATGAGCGTAAGCGAGTGCAGCGCAAGAAGTGCGCCCTACCAGTCAATATTTCTTGATAATGGATAGACAGGTGAGCGCCGCAATCTAACTCATTGTATGTGGGGTTGAAAGGGGCATGAGCTTAAGCGTGTGCAGTGCATGAAGTGCGCCCTACCAGTCAATGTTTCTTGATAATAGATAGACGGCTGAGCACAGCAAGCTATCCCATTGTACATGGGGTTTAACTGGGCATGAGCGTAAGCGAATGCAGCACACGAAGTGGCCCTATCAGTCAATGTTTCTTGATAATACATAGACAGGCGAGCGCAGCGATCCAACCCATTGTACGTGGGGTTGAAAGGGGCATGAGCATAAGTGAGTGCAGCGCATGAAGTGCGCCTTATCAGTCAATGTTTCTTGATAATAGATAGACAGGCAAGGGCAGCGACCTATCCCATTGTACATGGGGTTGAAAGGGGCATGAGCGTAATCGAACGAAGTGCACGAGGTGAACCTATCTGTCAATGTTTCTTGATAATAGATAGACAGGCGAGCGCAGCGATCTAACCAATTGTACGTGGGGTTGGAAGGGGCATGAGGGTAAGCGAGTGCAGCGCACAAAGGGCCCCTATCAGTCAATGTTTGCTGATAATTGATAGACAGGCAAAAGCGGCGAGCTCACCCATTGTACATGGGATTGAAAGGGGCATGAGCGTAAGCGAGGGCAGTGTACGAAGTGCGCCCTATCAGTCAATGTTTCTTGATAACGGATAGACAGGCGAGCACAACGATGTAACTCATTGTACCTGGGGTTGAAAGGGGCATGAGCATAAGCGAATGCAGCGCACAAGGGGCCCCTATCAGTCAATGTTTCCTGATAGTAGATAGACAGGCGAGCGCAGCGAGCTCATGCATTGTGCGTGGGGATAAAAGGGGCATGAGCACAAGCGAATGCAGTGTGCGAAGTGCTCCCTATCAGTCAATGTTTCCTGATAATAGATTGACAGGCGAGGGCAGCAAGCTATCCCGTTGTACATGGGGTTGAAAGAGGCATGAGCGTAAGCGAGTGGAGCGCATGATGTGCGCCCTACCAGTACCCTAGCTATCCCATTGTACATGGGGTTGAAAGGGGCATGAGCGTATGCGAGTGCAGCACATGAAGGGCGCCCTATCAGTCCATGTTTCTTGATAATAGGTAGACAGGCGGGCACAGTGATCTAACCCATTGTACGTGGGGTTAAAAAGGGCATGAGCGTAAGCGAGTGCAGCGCACAAAGTGCGCCCTATCAGTCAATTTTTTTTATAATAGATAGACAAGCGAGCGCAGTGAGCTAACCCATTGTACATGGGGATGAAAGGGGCATGAGCGTAAGCAAATAAAGTGCACGAAGTGCCCGTACCAGTCAATGTTTCTTGATAAAAGATAGACAAACGAGCGCAGCGATCTAACCCATTGTACGTGGGGTTGAAAGGGGCATGAGCGTAAGCGAGTGCAGCGCAGGAAATGCACCCTATCAGCCAATGTTTCCTGATAATAGATAGACAGGCGAGCGCAGCGAGCTCACCCATTGTACGTGGGGCTGAAAGGGGCATGAGCGTAAGCGAGTGCAGCGCAAGAAGTGCGCCCTACCAGTCAATATTTCTTGATAATGGATAGACAGGTGAGCGCAGTGATCTAACTCATTGTACGTGGGGTTGAAAGGGGCATGAGCGTAAGTGAGTGCAGCACACGAAGGGCGCCCTATCAGTCAATGCTTCCTAATAATAGATAGACAGGCGAACGCAGCGAGCTCATCCATTGTATGTGGGGTTGAAAGGGGCATGAGCGTAAGCGAGTGCAGCGCATGAAGTGAGTCCTACCAGTCAATGTTTGCTGATAATAGATAGACAGGCGAGCGCAGCGAGCTCATCCATTGTACATGGGGTTGAAAGGGGCATGAGCGTAAATGAATGAAGTGCACGAAGTGCCCCTATCAGTCAATGTTTCTTGATAATAGATAGACAGGAGAGCGCAGTGATCTAACCCATTGTACGTGGGGTTCAAAGGGGCATGAGCGTAAGCGAGTGCAGCGCATCAAGTGCGCCCTTCCAGTCAATGTTTCTTGATAATAGATTGACAGGCGAGTGCAACTAGCTATCCCATTGTACATGGGGTTCAAAGGAGCATGAGCGTAACCGAATGCAGCGCACAAAGTGCGCCATATCAGTCAAAGTTTCTTGATAATAGATAGACAGGAGAGCGCAGCGATCTAATCCATTCTACGTGGGGTTGAAAGGGGCATGAGGGTAAGCGAGTGCAGCGCACGAAGGGCGCCCTATCGGTCGATGTTTCTTGATAAAAGATAAACAGGCAAGCGCAGTGATCCAACCGATTGTACGTGGGGTTGAAAGGGGCATGAGCATAAGTGAGTGCAGCGCACGAAGTGCGCCCTATCAGTCAATGCTTCTTGATAATAGATAGACAGGAGAGCGCAGTGATCTAAACCGTTGTACGTGGGGTTGAAACTGGCATGAGTGTAAGCGGGTGCAGCGCACGAAAGGCGACCTATCAGTCAATGTTTCCTGATAATAGATAGACAGGAGAGCGCAGTGATCTAAACGGTTGTACGTGGGGTTGAAACTGGCATGAGTGTAAGCGGGTGCAGCGCACGAAAGGCGACCTATCAGTCAATGTTTCCTGTTAATAGATAGACAGGAGAGCGCAGCGATGCAATCCATTGTACGTGGGGTTGAAAGGGGCTTGAGCGTAAGCGAACGAAGTGCACGAAGTGCCCCTATCAGTCAATGGTTCTTGATAATAGATAGACAGGCGAGCGCAGCGATCTAACCCATTGTACGTGGGGTTGAAAGGGGCATGAGGGTAAGCGAGTGCAGCGCACAAAGGGCGCCCTATCAGTCAATGTTTCTTGTTAATGGATAGACAGGTGAACGCTGCGAGCTATCCCATTGTACATGGGGTTGAACGGGGCATTAACATAAGCGAATGCAGCCCCTGACTTGCGTCCTATCAGTCAATGTTTCTTGATAATAGGTAGACAGGCGAGCCCAGCGATCCAACTCATTGTACCTGGGGTTGAAAGGGGCATGAGTCTAAGCGGGTGCAGCACACGAAAGGCGACCTATCAGTCAATGTTTCCTGATAATAGATAGACAGGAGAGCGCAGTGATGCAAGCCATTGTACGTGGGGTTGCAAGGGGCATGAGCGTAAGCGAGTGCAGCGCATGAAGTGCGCCCTGCCAGTCAATGTTTCTTGATAATAGATAGACAGGCGAGTGCAGCGATCTAACCCCTTGTACGTGGGGTTGAAAGGGCATGAGCGTAAGCGAGTGCAGCGCATGAAGTGCACCCTATCAGCCAATGTTTCCTGATAATAGATAGACAGGCGAGCGCAGCGAGCTCACCCATTGTACGTGGGGTTGAAAGGGGCATGAGCGTAAGCGAGTGCAGCGCAAGAAGTGCGCCCTACCAGTCAATATTTCTTGATAATGGATAGACAGGTGAGCGCCGCAATCTAACTCATTGTATGTGGGGTTGAAAGGGGCATGAGCTTAAGCGAGTGCAGCGCAAGAAGTGCGCCCTACCAGTCAATATTTCTTGATAATGGATAGACAGGTGAGCGCAGTGATCTAACTCATTGTACGTGGGGTTGAAAGGGGCATGAGCGTAAGTGAGTGCAGCACACGAAGGGCGCCCTATCAGTCAATGCTTCCTAATAATAGATAGACAAGCGAGCGCAGTGAGCCAACCCATTGTGCATGGGGATGAAAGGGGCATGAGCGTAAGCAAATAAAGTGCACGAAGTGCCCGTACCAGTCAATGTTTCTTGATAAAAGATAGACAACGAGCGCAGCGATCTAACCCATTGTACGTGGGGTTGAAAGGGGCATGAGCGTAAGCGAGTGCAGCGCAGGAAATGCACCCTATCAGCCAATGTTTCCTGATAATAGATAGACAGGCGAGCGCAGCGAGCTCACCCATTGTACGTGGGGCTGAAAGGGGCATGAGCGTAAGCGAGTGCAGCGCAAGAAGTGCGCCCTACCAGTCAATATTTCTTGATAATGGATAGACAGGTGAGCGCAGTGATCTAACTCATTGTACGTGGGGTTGAAAGGGGCATGAGCGTAAGTGAGTGCAGCACACGAAGGGCGCCCTATCAGTCAATGCTTCCTAATAATAGATAGACAGGCGAACGCAGCGAGCTCATCCATTGTATGTGGGGTTGAAAGGGGCATGAGCGTAAGCGAGTGCAGCGCATGAAGTGAGTCCTACCAGTCAATGTTTGCTGATAATAGATAGACAGGCGAGCGCAGCGAGCTCATCCATTGTACATGGGGTTGAAAGGGGCATGAGCGTAAATGAATGAAGTGCACGAAGTGCCCCTATCAGTCAATGTTTCTTGATAATAGATAGACAGGAGAGCGCAGTGATCTAACCCATTGTACGTGGGGTTCAAAGGGGCATGAGCGTAAGCGAGTGCAGCGCATCAAGTGCGCCTTCCAGTCAATGTTTCTTGATAATAGATTGACAGGCGAGTGCAACTAGCTATCCCATTGTACATGGGGTTCAAAGGAGCATGAGCGTAACCGAATGCAGCGCACAAAGTGCGCCATATCAGTCAAAGTTTCTTGATAATAGATAGACAGGAGAGCGCAGCGATCTAATCCATTCTACGTGGGGTTGAAAGGGGCATGAGGGTAAGCGAGTGCAGCGCACGAAGGGCGCCCTATCGGTCGATGTTTCTTGATAAAAGATAAACAGGCAAGCGCAGTGATCCAACCGATTGTACGTGGGGTTGAAAGGGGCATGAGCATAAGTGAGTGCAGCGCACGAAGTGCGCCCTATCAGTCAATGCTTCTTGATAATAGATAGACAGGAGAGCGCAGTGATCTAAACCGTTGTACGTGGGGTTGAAACTGGCATGAGTGTAAGCGGGTGCAGCGCACGAAAGGCGACCTATCAGTCAATGTTTCCTGATAATAGATAGACAGGAGAGCGCAGTGATCTAAACGGTTGTACGTGGGGTTGAAACTGGCATGAGTGTAAGCGGGTGCAGCGCACGAAAGGCGACCTATCAGTCAATGTATCCTGATAATAGATAGACAGGAGAGCGCAGCGATGCAATCCATTGTACGTGGGGTTGAAAGGGGCTTGAGCGTAAGCGAACGAAGTGCACGAAGTGCCCCTATCAGTCAATGGTTCTTGATAATAGATAGACAGGCGAGCGCAGCGATCTAACCCATTGTACGTGGGGCTGAAAGGGGCATGAGGGTAAGCGAGTGCAGCGCACAAAGGGCGCCCTATCAGTCAATGTTTCTTGTTAATGGATAGACAGATGAACGCTGCGAGCTATCCCATTGTACATGGGGTTGAACGGGGCATTAACATAAGCGAATGCAGCCCCTGACTTGCGTCCTATCAGTCAATGTTTCTTGATAATAGGTAGACAGGCGAGCCCAGCGATCCAACTCATTGTACCTGGGGTTGAAAGGGGCATGAGTCTAAGCGGGTGCAGCACACGAAAGGCGACCTATCAGTCAATGTTTCCTGATAATAGATAGACAGGAGAGCGCAGTGATGCAAGCCATTGTACGTGGGGTTGAAAGGTGCATGAGCGTAAGCGGGTGCAGCGCACAAAGTGCGCCCTATCAGTCAATTTTTTTTATAATAGATAGACAAGCGAGCGCAGTGAGCTAACCCATTGTACATGGGGATGAAAGGGGCATGAGCGTAAGCAAATAAAGTGCACGAAGTGCTTGTATCAGTCAATGTTTCTTGATAAAAGATGGACAGGCGAGCGCAGCGATCTAACCCATTGTACGTGGGGTTGAAAGGGACATCAGCGTAACCAAGTGCAGCGCATGAAGGGCCCCCTATCGATCAACGTTTCCTGATAATAGATAGACGGCTGAGCGCAGCGAGCTATCCCATTGTACATGGGGTTTAACTGGGCATGAGCGTAAGCGAATGCAGCACACGAAGTGGCCCTATCAGTCAATGTTTCTTGATAATACATAGACAGGCGAGCACAGCGATCCAACCCATTGTACGTGGGGTTGAAAGGGGCATGAGCATAAGTGAGTGCAGCGCATGAAGTGCGCCTTATCAGTCAATGTTTCTTGATAATAGATAGACAGGCAAGGGCAGCGACCTATCCCATTGTACATGGGGTTGAAAGGGGCATGAGCGTAATCGAACGAAGTGCACGAGGTGAACCTATCAGTCAATGTTTCTTGATAATAGATAGACAGGCGAGTGCAGCGATCTAACCAATTGTACGTGGGGATAAAAGGGGCATGAGCACAAGCGAATGCAGCGCGCGAAGTGCTCCCTATCAGTCTATGTTTCCTGATAATAGATAGACAAGCGAGCGCAGTGAGCTAACCCATTGTTCATGGGGATAAAAGGGGCATGAGCACAAGCGAATGCAGCGCGCGAAGTGCTCCCTATCAGTCTATGTTTCCTGATAATAGATAGATAAGCGAGCGCAGTGAGCTAACCCATTGTACATGGGGATAAAAGGGGCATGAGCACAAGCGAATGCAGCGCGCGAAGTGCTCCCTATCAGTCTATGTTTCCTGATAATAGATAGATAAGCGAGCGCAGCGATCTAACCCATTGTACGTGGGGTTGCAAGGGGCATGAGCGTAAGCGAGTGCAGCGCATGAAGTGCGCCCTGCCAGTCAATGTTTCTTGATAATAGATAGACAGGCGAGTGCAGCGATCTAACCCCTTGTACGTGGGGTTGAAAGGGGCATGAGCGTAAGCGAGTGTGGCGCATGAAGTGCGCACTACCAGTCAATGTTTCTTGATAATAGTTAGACAGGGAGCGCAACAAGCTATCCCATTGTACATGGGGTTGAAAGGGGCATGAGCGTAAGCGAGTGGAGCGCATGAAGTGCGCCCTAACAGTACCCTAGCTATCCCATTGTACATGGGGTTGAAAGGGGCATGAGCGTATGTGAGTGCAGCGCATGAAGGGCGCCCTATCAGTCAATATTTGTTGATAATGGATAGACAGGTGAGCGCAGCGATCTAACTCATTGTACATGGGGTTGAAAGGGGCATGAGCGTAAGCGAGTGCAGCGCACAAAGTGCGCCCTATCAGTCAATTTTTTTTATAATAGATAGACAAGCGAGCGCAGTGAGCTAACCCATTGTACATGGGGATGAAAGGGGCATGAGCGTAAGCAAATAAAGTGCACGAAGTGCCCGTATCAGTCAATGTTTCTTGATAATGGATAGACAGGTGAGCGCCGCAATCTAACCCATTGTACGTGGTGTTGCAAGGGGCATGAGCGTAAGCGAGTGCAGCGCATGAAGTGCGCCCTGCCAGTCAATGTTTCTTGATAATAGATAGACAGGCGAGTGCAGCGATCTAACCCCTTGTACGTGGGGTTGAAAGGGGCATGAGCGTAAGCGAGTGCAGCGCATGAAGTGCACCCTATCAGCCAATGTTTCCTGATAATAGATAGACAGGCGAGCGCAGCGAGCTCACCCATTGTACGTGGGGTTGAAAGGGGCATGAGCGTAAGCGAGTGCAGCGCAAGAAGTGCGCCCTACCAGTCAATATTTCTTGATAATGGATAGACAGGTGAGCGCCGCAATCTAACTCATTGTATGTGGGGTTGAAAGGGGCATGAGCTTAAGCGTGTGCAGCGCATGAAGTGCGCCCTACCAGTCAATGTTTCTTGATAATAGATAGACGGCTGAGCACAGCGAGCTATCCCATTGTACATGGGGTTTAACTGGGCATGAGCGTAAGCGAATGCAGCACACGAAGTGGCCCTATCAGTCAATGTTTCTTGATAATACATAGACAGGCGAGCGCAGCGATCCAACCCATTGTACGTGGGGTTGAAAGGGGCATGAGCATAAGTGAGTGCAGCGCATGAAGTGCGCCTTATCAGTCAATGTTTCTTGATAATAGATAGACAGGCAAGGGCAGCGACCTATCCCATTGTACATGGGGTTGAAAGGGGCATGAGCGTAATCGAACGAAGTGCACGAGGTGAACCTATCTGTCAATGTTTCTTGATAATAGATAGACAGGCGAGCGCAGCGATCTAACCAATTGTACGTGGGGTTGGAAGGGGCATGAGGGTAAGCGAGTGCAGCGCACAAAGGGCCCCCTATCAGTCAATGTTTGCTGATAATTGATAGACAGGCAAAAGCGGCGAGCTCACCCATTGTACATGGGATTGAAAGGGGCATGAGCGTAAGCGAGGGCAGTGTACGAAGTGCGCCCTATCAGTCAATGTTTCTTGATAACGGATAGACAGGCGAGCACAACGATGTAACTCATTGTACCTGGGGTTGAAAGGGGCATGAGCATAAGCGAGTGCAGCGCACAAGGGGCCCCTATCAGTCAATGTTTCCTGATAGTAGATAGACAGGCGAGCGCAGCGAGCTCATGCATTGTACGTGGGGATAAAAGGGGCATGAGCACAAGCGAATGCAGTGTGCGAAGTGCTCCCTATCAGTCAATGTTTCCTGATAATAGATAGACAGGCGAGGGCAGCAAGCTATCCCATTGTACATGGGGTTGAAAGAGGCATGAGCGTAAGCGAGTGGAGCGCATGATGTGCGCCCTACCAGTACCCTACCTATCCCATTGTACATGGGGTTGAAAGGGGCATGAGCGTATGCGAGTGCAGCACATGAAGGGCGCCCTATCAGTCCATGTTTCTTGATAATAGGTAGACAGGCGGGCACATTGATCTAACCCATTGTACGTGGGGTTAAAAAGGGCATGAGCGTAACCGAGTGCAGCGCACAAAGTGCGCCCTATCAGTCAATTTTTTTTATAATAGATAGACAAGCGAGCGCAGTGAGCTAACCCATTGTACATGGGGATGAAAGGGGCATGAGCGTAAGCAAATAAAGTGCACGAAGTGCCCGTACCAGTCAATGTTTCTTGATAAAAGATAGACAAACGAGCGCAGCGATCTAACCCATTGTACGTGGGGTTGAAAGGGGCATGAGCGTAAGCGAGTGCAGCGCAGGAAATGCACCCTATCAGCCAATGTTTCCTGATAATAGATAGACAGGCGAGCGCAGCGAGCTCACCCATTGTACGTGGGGCTGAAAGGGGCATGAGCGTAAGCGAGTGCAGCGCAAGAAGTGCGCCCTACCAGTCAATATTTCTTGATAATGGATAGACAGGTGAGCGCAGTGATCTAACTCATTGTACGTGGGGTTGAAAGGGGCATGAGCGTAAGTGAGTGCAGCACACGAAGGGCGCCCTATCAGTCAATGCTTCCTAATAATAGATAGA
Source organism: Sanderia malayensis (assembly GCA_013076295.1). Taxonomy (NCBI): domain Eukaryota; kingdom Metazoa; phylum Cnidaria; class Scyphozoa; order Semaeostomeae; family Pelagiidae; genus Sanderia; species Sanderia malayensis. Next base: position 13,129 of record RQOL01000415.1, on the reverse strand, counting down.
CAGGCGAACGCAGCGAGCTCATCCATTGTATGTGGGGTTGAAAGGGGCATGAGCGTAAGCGAGTGCAGCGCATGAAGTGAGTCCTACCAGTCAATGTTTGCTGATAATAGATAGACAGGCGAGCGCAGCGAGCTCATCCATTGTACATGGGGTTGAAAGGGGCATGAGCGTAAATGAATGAAGTGCACGAAGTGCCCCTATCAGTCAATGTTTCTTGATAATAGATAGACAGGAGAGCGCAGTGATCTAACCCATTGTACGTGGGGTTCAAAGGGGCATGAGCGTAAGCGAGTGCAGCGCATCAAGTGCGCCCTTCCAGTCAATGTTTCTTGATAATAGATTGACAGGCGAGTGCAACTAGCTATCCCATTGTACATGGGGTTCAAAGGAGCATGAGCGTAACCGAATGCAGCGCACAAGGTGCGCCATATCAGTCAAAGTTTCTTGATAATAGATAGACAGGAGAGCGCAGCGATCTAATCCATTCTACGTGGGGTTGAAAGGGGCATGAGGGTAAGCGAGTGCAGCGCACGAAGGGCGCCCTATCGGTTGATGTTTCCTGATAATAGATAGACAGGAGAGCGCAGTGATCTAAACCGTTGTACGTGGGGTTGAAACTGGCATGAGTGTAAGCGGGTGCAGCGCACGAAAGGCGACCTATCAGTCAATGTTTCCTGATAATAGATAGACAGGAGAGCGCAGTGATCTAAACGGTTGTACGTGGGGTTGAAACTGGCATGAGTGTAAGCGGGTGCAGCGCACGAAAGGCGACCTATCAGTCAATGTTTCCTGATAATAGATAGACAGGAGAGCGCAGCGATGCAATCCATTGTACGTGGGGTTGAAAGGGGCTTGAGCGTAAGCGAACGAAGTGCACGAAGTGCCCCTATCAGTCAATGGTTCTTGATAATAGATAGACAGGCGAGCGCAGCGATCTAACCCATTGTACTCGGGGTTGAAAGGGGCATGAGGGTAAGCGAGTGCAGCGCACAAAGGGCGCCCTATCAGTCAATGTTTCTTGTTAATGGATAGACAGGTGAACGCTGCGAGCTATCCCATTGTACATGGGGTTGAACGGGGCATTAACATAAGCGAATGCAGCCCCTGACTTGCGTCCTATCAGTCAATGTTTCTTGATAATAGGTAGACAGGCGAGCCCAGCGATCCAACTCATTGTACCTGGGGTTGAAAGGGGCATGAGTCTAAGCGGGTGCAGCACACGAAAGGCGACCTATCAGTCAATGTTTCCTGATAATAGATAGACAGGAGAGCGCAGTGATGCAAGCCATTGTACGTGGGGTTGAAAGGTGCATGAGCGTAAGCGGGTGCAGCGCACAAAGTGCGCCCTATCAGTCAATTTTTTTTATAATAGATAGACAAGCGAGCGCAGTGAGCTAACCCATTGTACATGGGGATGAAAGGGGCATGAGCGTAAGCAAATAAAGTGCACGAAGTGCTTGTATCAGTCAATGTTTCTTGATAAAAGATGGACAGGCGAGCGCAGCGATCTAACCCATTGTACGTGGGGTTGAAAGGGACATCAGCGTAAGCAAGTGCAGCGCATGAAGGGCCCCCTATCGATCAACGTTTCCTGATAATAGATAGACGGCTGAGCGCAGCGAGCTATCCCATTGTACATGGGGTTTAACTGGGCATGAGCGTAAGCGAATGCAGCACACGAAGTGGCCCTATCAGTCAATGTTTCTTGATAATACATAGACAGGCGAGCACAGCGATCCAACCCATTGTACGTGGGGTTGAAAGGGGCATGAGCATAAGTGAGTGCAGCGCATGAAGTGCGCCTTATCAGTCAATGTTTCTTGATAATAGATAGACAGGCAAGGGCAGCGACCTATCCCATTGTACATGGGGTTGAAAGGGGCATGAGCGTAATCGAACGAAGTGCACGAGGTGAACCTATCAGTCAATGTTTCTTGATAATAGATAGACAGGCGAGCGCAGCGATCTAACCAATTGTACGTGGGGATAAAAGGGGCATGAGCACAAGCGAATGCAGCGCGCGAAGTGCTCCCTATCAGTCTATGTTTCCTGATAATAGATAGACAAGCGAGCGCAGTGAGCTAACCCATTGTTCATGGGGATAAAAGGGGCATGAGCACAAGCGAATGCAGCGCGCGAAGTGCTCCCTATCAGTCTATGTTTCCTGATAATAGATAGATAAGCGAGCGCAGTGAGCTAACCCATTGTACATGGGGATAAAAGGGGCATGAGCACAAGCGAATGCAGCGCGCGAAGTGCTCCCTATCAGTCTATGTTTCCTGATAATAGATAGATAAGCGAGCGCAGCGATCTAACCCATTGTACGTGGTGTTGCAAGGGGCATGAGCGTAAGCGAGTGCAGCGCATGAAGTGCGCCCTGCCAGTCAATGTTTCTTGATAATAGATAGACAGGCGAGTGCAGCGATCTAACCCCTTGTACGTGGGGTTGAAAGGGGCATGAGCGTAAGCGAGTGTGGCGCATGAAGTGCGCACTACCAGTCAATGTTTCTTGATAATAGTTAGACAGGGAGCGCAACAAGCTATCCCATTGTACATGGGGTTGAAAGGGGCATGAGCGTAAGCGAGTGGAGCGCATGAAGTGCGCCCTACCAGTACCCTAGCTATCCCATTGTACATGGGGTTGAAAGGGGCATGAGCGTATGCGAGTGCAGCGCATGAAGGGCGCCCTATCAGTCAATATTTGTTGATAATGGATAGACAGGTGAGCGCAGCGATCTAACTCATTGTACGTGGGGTTGAAAGGGGCATGAGCGTAAGCGAGTGCAGCGCACAAAGTGCGCCCTATCAGTCAATTTTTTTTATAATAGATAGACAAGCGAGCGCAGTGAGCTAACCCATTGTACATGGGGATGAAAGGGGCATGAGCGTAAGCAAATAAAGTGCACGAAGTGCCCTTATCAGTCAATGTTTCTTGATAATGGATAGACAGGTGAGCGCCGCAATCTAACTCATTGTACGTGGGGTTGAAAGGGGCATGAGCGTAAGCGAGTGCAGCGCACGAAGGGCGCCCTATCAGTCAATGCTTCCTAATAATAGATAGACAGGCGAACGCAGCGAGCTCATCCATTGTATGTGGGGTTGAAAGGGGCATGAGCTTAAGCGTGTGCAGCGCATGAAGTGCGCCCTACCAGTCAATGTTTCTTGATAATAGATAGACGGCTGAGCGCAGCGAGCTATCCCATTGTACATGGGGTTTAACTGGGCATGAGCGTAAGCGAATGCAGCACACGAAGTGGCCCTATCAGTCAATGTTTCTTGATAATACATAGACAGGCGAGCGCAGCGATCCAACCCATTGTACGTGCGGTTGAAAGGGGCATGAGCATAAGTGAGTGCAGCGCATGAAGTGCGCCTTATCAGTCAATGTTTCTTGATAATAGATGGACAGGCAAGGGCAGCGACCTATCCCATTGTACATGGGGTTGAAAGGGGCATGAGCGTAATCGAACGAAGTGCACGAGGTGAACCTATCTGTCAATGTTTCTTGATAATAGATAGACAGGCGAGCGCAGCGATCTAACCAATTGTACGTGGGGTTGGAAGGGGCATGAGGGTAAGCGAGTGCAGCGCACAAAGGGCCCCCTATCAGTCAATGTTTGCTGATAATTGAGAGACAGGCAAAAGCGGCGAGCTCACACATTGTACATGGGATTGAAAGGGGCATGAGGGTAAGCGAGGGCAGTGCACGAAGTGCGCCCTATCAGTCAATGTTTCTTGATAAGGGATAGACAGGCGAGCACAGCGATGTAACTCATTGTACCTGGGGTTGAAAGGGGCCTGAGCATAAGCGAGTGCAGCGCACAAAGGGCCCCAATCAGTCAATGTTTCCTGATAGTAGATAGACAGGCGAGCGCAGCGAGCTCATGCATTGTATGTGGGGATAAAAGGGGCATGAGCACAAGCGAATGCAGCGTGCGAAGTGCTCCCTATCAGTCAATGTTTCCTGATAATAGATAGACAGGCGAGGGCAGCAAGCTATCCCATTGTACATGGGGTTGAAAGGGGCATGAGCGTAAGCGAGTGGAGCGCATGAAGTGCGCCCTACCAGTACCCTAGCTATCCCATTGTACATGGGGTTGAAAGGGGCATGAGCGTATGCGAGTGCAGCACATGAAGGGCGCCCTATCAGTCCATGTTTCTTGATAATAGGTAGACAGGCGGGCACAGTGATCTAACCCATTGTACTTGGGGTTAAAAAGGGCATGAGCGTAAGCGAGTGCAGCGCACAAAGTGCGCCCTATCAGTCAATTTTTTTTATAATAGATAGACAAGCGAGCGCAGTGAGCTAACCCCTTTGTACATGGGGATGCAAGGGGCATGAGCGTAAGCAAATAAAGTGCACGAAGTGCCCGTACCAGTCAATGTTTCTTGATAAAAGATAGACAGGCGAGCGCAGTGATCTAACCCATTGTACGTGGGGTTGAAAGGGGCATGAGCGTAAGCGAGTGCAGCGCAGGAAAAGCACCCTATCAGGTAATGTTTCCTGATAATAGATAGACAGACGAGCGCAGCGAGCTCACCCATTGTACGTGGGGCTGAAAGGGGCATGAGCGTAAGCGAGTGCAGCGCAAGAAGTGCGCCCTACCAGTCAATATTTCTTGATAATGGATAGACAGGTGAGCGCAGCGATCTAACTCATTGTACGTGGGGTTGAAAGGGGCATGAGCGTAAGTGAGTGCAGCGCAAGAAGTGCGCCCTACCAGTCAATATTTCTTGATAATGGATAGACAGGTGAGCGCAGCGATCTAACTCATTGTACGTGGGGTTGAAAGGGGCATGAGCGTAAGTGAGTGCAGCGCACGAAGGGCGCCCTATCAGTCAATGCTTCCTAATAATAGATAGACAGGCGAACGCAGCGAGCTCATCCATTGTATGTGGGGTTGAAAGGGGCATGAGCGTAAGCGAGTGCAGCGCATGAAGTGAGCCCTACCAGTCAATGTTTGCTGATAATAGATAGACAGGCGAGCGCAGCGAGCTCATCCATTGTACATGGGGTTGAAACGGGCATGAGCGTAAGCGAATACAGTGCACGAAGTGCCCCTATCAGGCAATGTTTCTTGATAATAGATAGACAGGCAAGCGCAGTGATCTAACCCATTGTACGTGGGGTTGAAAGAGGCATGAGCGTAAGCGAGTGCAGCGTACGAAGGGCGCCCTATCAGTCAATTTTTTTTATAATAGATAGACAAGCGAGCGCAGTGAGCTAACCCCTTTGTACATGGGGATGAAAGGGGCATGAGCGTAAGCAAATAAAGTGCACGAAGTGCCCGTACCAGTCAATGTTTCTTGATAATGGATAGACAGGTGAGCGCAGCGATCTAACTCATTGTACGTGGGGTTGAAAGGGGCATGAGCGTAAGCGAGTGCAGCGCAGGAAAAGCACCCTATCAGGTAATGTTTCCTGATAATAGATAGACAGACGAGCGCAGCGAGCTCACCCATTGTACGTGGGGCTGAAAGGGGCATGAGCGTAAGCGAGTGCAGCGCAAGAAGTGCGCCCTACCAGTCAATATTTCTTGATAATGGATAGACAGGTGAGCGCAGCGATCTAACTCATTGTACGTGGGGTTGAAAGGGGCATGAGCGTAAGTGAGTGCAGCGCAAGAAGTGCGCCCTACCAGTCAATATTTCTTGATAATGGATAGACAGGTGAGCGCAGCGATCTAACTCATTGTACGTGGGGTTGAAAGGGGCATGAGCGTAAGTGAGTGCAGCGCACGAAGGGCGCCCTATCAATCAATGCTTCCTAATAATAGATAGACAGGCGAACGCAGCGAGCTCATCCATTGTATGTGGGGTTGAAAGGGGCATGAGCCTAAGCGAGTGCAGCGCATGAAGTGAGCCCTACCAGTCAATGTTTGCTGATAATAGATAGACAGGCGAGCGCAGCGAGCTCATCCATTGTACATGGGGTTGAAAGGGGCATGAGCGTAAATGAATGAAGCGCACGAAGTGCCCCTATCAGTCAATGTTTCTTGATAATAGATAGACAGGAGAGCGCAGCGATCTAACCCATTGTACGTGGGGTTGAAAGGTGCATGAGTGTAAGCGAGTGCAGCGCATGAAGGGCGCCCTGTCAGTCAATGATTCTTGAAAAGAGATAGACAGGCGAGCGCAGCAATCTAACCCATTGTACGTGGGGTTGAAAGGGGCATCAGCGTAAGCGAGTGCAGCGCACGAAGGGCCCCCTATCAGTCAATGTTTCCTGATAATAGATTAAAAGGCGAGCGCAGCAAGCTCACCCATTGTACATGGGGTTGAAACGGGCATGAGCGTAAGCGAATACAGTGCACGAAGTGCCCCTATCAGGCAATGTTTCTTGATAATAGATAGACAGGCAAGCGCAGTGATCTAACCCATTGTACGTGGGGTTGAAAGAGGCATGAGCGTAAGCGAGTGCAGCGTACGAAGGGCGCCCTATCAGTCAATGTTTCCTAATAATAGATAGACAGGCGAGCGCAGCGAGCTCATCCATTGTATGTGGGGTTCAAAGGGGCATGAGCGTAAGCGAGTGCAGCGCACGAAGGGCGCCCTATCGGTCGATGTTTCTTGATAAAAGATAAACAGGCAAGCGCAGTGATCCAACCGATTGTACGTGGGGTTGAAAGGGGCATGAGCATAAGTGAGTGCAGCGCACGAAGTGCGCCCTATCAGTCAATGCTTCTTGATAATAGATAGACAGGAGAGCGCAGTGATCTAAACCGTTGTACGTGGGGTTGAAACTGGCATGAGTGTAAGCGGGTGCAGCGCACGAAAGGCGACCTATCAGTCAATGTTTCCTGATAATAAATAGACAGGAGAGCGCAGTGATCTAAACGGTTGTACGTGGGGTTGAAACTGGCATGAGTGTAAGCGGGTGCAGCGCTCGAAAGGCGACCTATCAGTCAATGTTTCCTGATAATAGATAGACAGGAGAGCGCAGCGATGCAATCCATTGTACGTGGGGTTGAAAGGGGCATCAGCGTAAGCGAGTGCAGCGCACAAAGTGCGCCCTATCAGTCAATTTTTTTTATAATAGATAGACAAGCGAGCGCAGTGAGCTAACCCATTGTACATGGGGATGAAAGGGGCATGAGCGTAAGCAAATAAAGTGCACGAAGTGCCCGTATCAGTCAATGTTTCTTGATAATGGATAGACAGGTGAGCGCCGCAATCTAACTCATTGTACGTGGGGTTGAAAGGGGCATGAGCGTAAGCGAGTGCAGCGCACGAAGGGCGCCCTATCAGTCAATGCTTCCTAATAATAGATAGACAGGCGAACGCAGCGAGCTCATCCATTGTATGTGGGGTTGAAAGGGGCATGAGCTTAAGCGTGCGCAGCGCATGAAGTGCGCCCTACCAGTCAATGTTTCTTGATAATAGATAGACGGCTGAGCGCAGCGAGCTATCCCATTGTACATGGGGTTTAACTGGGCATGAGCGTAAGCGAATGCAGCACACGAAGTGGCCCTATCAGTCAATGTTTCTTGATAATACATAGACAGGCGAGCGCAGCGATCCAACCAAGTGTACGTGGGGTTGAAAGGGGCATGAGCATAAGTGAGTGCAGCGCATGAAGTGCGCCTTATCAGTCAATGTTTCTTGATAATAGATAGACAGGCAAGGGCAGCGACCTATCCCATTGTACATGGGGTTGAAAGGGGCATGAGCGTAATCGAACGAAGTGCACGAGGTGCACCTATCTGTCAATGTTTCTTGATAATAGATAGACAGGCGAGCGCAGCGATCTAACCAATTGTACGTGGGGTTGGAAGGGCATGAGGGTAAGCGAGTGCAGCGCACAAAGGGCCCCCTATCAGTCAATGTTTGCTGATAATTGAGAGACAGGCAAAAGCGGCGAGCTCACCCATTGTACATGGGATTGAAAGGGGCATGAGCGTAAGCGAGGGCAGTGCACGAAGTGCGCCCTATCAGTCAATGTTTCTTGATAAGGGATAGACAGGCGAGCACAGCGATGTAACTCATTGTACCTGGGGTTGAAAGGGGCATGAGCATAAGCGAGTGCAGCGCACAAAGGGCCCCTATCAGTCAATGTTTTCTGATAGTAGATAGACAGGCGAGCGCAGCGAGCTCATGCATTGTATGTGGGGATAAAAGGGGCATGAGCACAAGCGAATGCAGCGTGCGAAGTGCTCCCTATCAGTCAATGTTTCCTGATAATAGATAGACAGGCGAGGGCAGCAAGCTATCCCATTGTACATGGGGTTGAAAGGGGCATGAGCGTAAGCGAGTGGAGCGCATGAAGTGCGCCCTACCAGTACCCTAGCTATCCCATTGTACATGGGGTTGAAAGGGGCATGAGCGTATGCGAGTGCAGCACATGAAGGGCGCCCTATCAGTCCATGTTTCTTGATAATAGGTAGACAGGCGGGCACAGTGATCTAACCCATTGTACTTGGGGTTAAAAAGGGCATGAGCGTAAGCGAGTGCAGCGCACAAAATGCGCCCTATCAGTCAATTTTTTTTATAATAGATAGACAAGCGAGCGCAGTGAGCTAACCCTTTGTACATGGGATGAAAGGGGCATGAGCGTAAGCAAATAAAGTGCACGAAGTGCCCGTACCAGTCAATGTTTCTTGATAAAAGATAGACAGGCGAGCGCAGTGATCTAACCCATTGTACGTGGGGTTGAAAGGGGCATGAGCGTAAGCGAGTGCAGCGCAGGAAAAGCACCCTATCAGGTAATGTTTCCTGATAATAGATAGACAGACGAGCGCAGCGAGCTCACCCATTGTACGTGGGGCTGAAAGGGGCATGAGCGTAAGCGAGTGCAGCGCAAGAAGGGCGCCCTACCAGTCAATATTTCTTGATAATGGATAGACAGGTGAGCGCAGCGATCTAACTCATTGTACGTGGGGTTGAAAGGGGCATGAGCGTAAGTGAGTGCAGCGCAAGAAGTGCGCCCTACCAGTCAATATTTCTTGATAATGGATAGACAGGTGAGGGCAGCGATCTAACTCATTGTACGTGGGGTTGAAAGGGGCATGAGCGTAAGTGAGTGCAGCGCACGAAGGGCGCCCTATCAGTCAATGCTTCCTAATAATAGATAGACAGGCGAACGCAGCGAGCTCATCCATTGTATGTTGGGTTGAAAGGGGCATGAGCGTAAGCGAGTGCAGCGCATGAAGTGAGCCCTACCAGTCAATGTTTGCTGATAATAGATAGACAGGCGAGCGCAGCGAGCTCATCCATTGTCCATGGGGTTGAAAGGGGCATGAGCGTAAATGAATGAAGCGCACGAAGTGCCCCTATCAGTCAATGTTTCTTGATAATAGATAGACAGGAGAGCGCAGCGATCTAACCCATTGTACGTGGGGTTGAAAGGTGCATGAGTGTAAGCGAGTGCAGCGCATGAAGGGCGCCCTGTCAGTCAATGATTCTTGAAAAGAGATAGACAGGCGAGCGCAGCAATCTAACCCATTGTACGTGGGGTTGAAAGGGGCATCAGCGTAAGCGAGTGCAGCGCACGAAGGGCCCCCTATCAGTCAATGTTTCCTGATAATAGATTAAAAGGCGAGCGCAGCAAGCTCACCCATTGTACATGGGGTTGAAACGGGCATGAGCGTAAGCGGGTGCAGCGCAAAAAGTGCGCCCTATCAGTCAATTTTTTTTATAATAGATAGACAAGCGAGCGCAGTGAGCTAACCCATTGTACATGGGGATGAAAGGGGCATGAGCGTAAGCAAATAAAGTGCACGAAGTGCTTGTATCAGTCAATGTTTCTTGATAAAAGATAGACAGGCGAGCGCAGCGATCTAACCCATTGTACGTGGGGTTGAAAGGGACATCAGCGTAAGCAAGTGCAGCGCATGAAGGGCCCCCTATCAGTCAACGTTTCCTGATAATAGATAGACGGCTGAGCGCAGCAAGCTATCCCATTGTACATGGGGTTTAACTGAGCATGAGCGTAAGCGCATGCAGCACACGAAGTGGCCCTATCAGTCAATGTTTCTTGATAATACATAGACAGGCGAGCGCAGTGATGCAACCCATTGTACGTGGGGTTGAAAGGTGCATGAGCGTAAGCGGGTGCAGCGCAAAAAGTGCGCCTAATCAGTCAATTTTTTTTATAATAGATAGACAAGCGAGCGCAGTGAGCTAACCCATTGTACATGGGGATGAAAGGGGCATGAGCGTAAGCAAATAAAGTGCACGAAGTGCTTGTATCAGTCAATGTTTCTTGATAAAAGATAGACAGGCGAGCGCAGCGATCTAACCCATTGTACGTGGGGTTGAAAGGGACATCAGCGTAAGCAAGTGCAGCGCATGAAGGGCCCCCTATCAGTCAACGTTTCCTGATAATAGATAGACGGCTGAGCGCAGCAAGCTATCCCATTGTACATGGGGTTTAACTGAGCATGAGCGTAAGCGCATGCAGCACACGAAGTGGCCCTATCAGTCAATGTTTCTTGATAATAGATAGACAGGCGAGCGCAGCGATCTAACCAATTGTACGTGGGGTTGGAAGGGGCATGAGGGTAAGCGAGTGCAGCGCACAAAGGGCCCCCTATCAGTCAATGTTTGCTGATAATTGAGAGACAGGCAAAAGCGGCGAGCTCACCCATTGTACATGGGATTGAAAGGGGCATGAGCGTAAGCGAGGGCAGTGCACGAAGTGCGCCCTATCAGTCAATGTTTCTTGATAAGGGATAGACAGGCGAGCACAGCGATGTAACTCATTGTACCTGGGGTTGAAAGGGGCATGAGCATAAGCGAGTGCAGCGCACAAAGGGCCCCTATCAGTCAATGTTTTCTGATAGTAGATAGACAGGCGAGCGCAGCGAGCTCATGCATTGTATGTGGGGATAAAAGGGGCATGAGCACAAGCGAATGCAGCGTGCGAAGTGCTCCCTATCAGTCAATGTTTCCTGATAATAGATAGACAGGCGAGGGCAGCAAGCTATCCCATTGTACATGGGGTTGAAAGGGGCATGAGCGTAAGCGAGTGGAGCGCATGAAGTGCGCCCTACCAGTACCCTAGCTATCCCATTGTACATGGGGTTGAAAGGGGCATGAGCGTATGCGAGTGCAGCACATGAAGGGCGCCCTATCAGTCCATGTTTCTTGATAATAGGTAGACAGGCGGGCACAGTGATCTAACCCATTGTACTTGGGGTTAAAAAGGGCATGAGCGTAAGCGAGTGCAGCGCAAAAAGTGCGCCCTATCAGTCAATTTTTTTTATAATAGATAGACAAGCGAGCGCAGTGAGCTAACCCATTGTACATGGGGATGAAAGGGGCATGAGCGTAAGCAAATAAAGTGCACGAAGTGCTTGTATCAGTCAATGTTTCTTGATAAAAGATAGACAGGCGAGCGCAGCGATCTAACCCATTGTACGTGGGGTTGAAAGGGACATCAGCGTAAGCAAGTGCAGCGCATGAAGGGCCCCCTATCAGTCAACGTTTCCTGATAATAGATAGACGGCTGAGCGCAGCAAGCTATCCCATTGTACATGGGGTTTAACTGAGCATGAGCGTAAGCGCATGCAGCACACGAAGTGGCCCTATCAGTCAATGTTTCTTGATAATACATAGACAGGCGAGCGCAGTGATGCAACCCATTGTACGTGGGGTTGAAAGGTGCATGAGCGTAAGCGGGTGCAGCGCAAAAAGTGCGCCTAATCAGTCAATTTTTTTATAATAGATAGACAAGCGAGCGCAGTGAGCTAACCCATTGTACATGGGATGAAAGGGGCATGAGCGTAAGCAAATAAAGTGCACGAAGTGCTTGTATCAGTCAATGTTTCTTGATAAAAGATAGACAGGCGAGCGCAGCGATCTAACCCATTGTACGTGGGGTTGAAAGGGACATCAGCGTAAGCAAGTGCAGCGCATGAAGGGCCCCTATCAGTCAACGTTTCCTGATAATAGATAGACGGCTGAGCGCAGCAAGCTATCCCATTGTACATGGGGTTTAACTGAGCATGAGCGTAAGCGCATGCAGCACACGAAGTGGCCCTATCAGTCAATGTTTCTTGATAATACATAGACAGGCGAGCGCAGCGATCCAACCCATTGTATGTGGGGTTGAAAGGGGCATGAGCATAAATGAGTGCAGCGCATGAAGTGCGCCTTATCAGTCAATGTTTCTTGATAATAGATAGACAGGCAAGGGCAGCGACCTATCCCATTGTACATGGGGTTGAAAGGGGCATGAGCGTAATCGAACGAAGTGCACGAGGTGAACCTATCTGTCAATGTTTCTTGATAATAGATAGACAGGCGAGCGCAGCGATCTAACCAATTGTACGTGGGGTTGGAAGGGGCATGAGGGTAAGCGAGTGCAGTGCACAAAGGGCCCCCTATCAGTCAATGTTTGCTGATAATTGATAGACAGGCAAAAGCGGCGAGCTCACCCATTGTACATGGGATTGAAAGGGGCATGAGCGTAAGCGAGGGCAGTGCACGAAGTGCGCCCTATCAGTCAATGTTTCTTGATAAGGGATAGACAGGCGAGCACAGCGATGTAACTCATTGTACCTGGGGTTGAAAGGGGCATGAGCATAAGCGAGTGCAGCGCACAAAGGGCCCCTATCAGTCAATGTTTCCTGATAGTAGATAGACAGGCGAGCGCAGCGAGCTCATGCATTGTACGTGGGGATAAAAGGGGCATGAGCACAAGCGAATGCAGCGTGCGAAGTGCTCCCTATCGGTCAATGTTTCCTGATAATAGATAGACAGGCGAGGGCAGCAAGCTATCCCATTGTACATGGGGTTGAAAGGGGCATGAGCGTAAGCGAGTGGAGCGCATGAAGTGCGCCCTACAGTACCCTAGCTATCCCATTGTACATGGGGTTGAAAGGGGCATGAGCGTATGCGAGTGCAGCACATTAAGGCGCCCTATCAGTCAATGTTTCTTGATAATAGATAGACAAGCGAGCGCCGTGAGCTAACCCATTATACATGGGGATAAAAGGGGCATGAGCAGAAGGGAACGCAGCGTGCGAAGTGCTCCCTATCAGTCAATGTTTCCTGATAATAGATAGACAGGCGAGGGCAGCAAGCTATCCCATTGTACATGGGGATGAAAGGGGCATGAGCGTAAGCGAATGAAGTGCACGAAGTGTCCCTATCAGTCAATATTTCTTGATAATAGATAGACAGGAGA
>RQOL01000414.1:0-93165 GCA_013076295.1 Sanderia malayensis | reverse complement strand
GTTTTTTTATAAAGTAAGTATTTCACTCCTTCACTTCAGCATGACATTTTATTCTTATTTCAATCAACACAATAATATACAAGTTAAACATGTTAAACATTCCTTAGTATTAATGGCAACTTTCTTTTTACAAGATAATAAATTCATCCAAATCATCTTTCTTCTTTTCTAAAAACAGGGTTTCAAGAAAGTTGATTCCTCAAAATATTTGGTGAGTGTCATAACAATTGTTGTTATACAAAGCCCATTTTAGTTAATGTTTAAATGCCTCACCCTGTAATGTACATTGATCTCCCAAATCTGAAGCTTAACTACTTAGCTGAACAATCACAACAATTTCTTATCAATAAAAAGCAAATTAACTGCATAATGCAAATAAAATCTAGCCTTCACAAACACATCAAATGGATGATTAACTTTTCCAATTTATACATTATCGCAACTGTTTTCCTTTTAGTTCTTGAAGAACACAATAGAAAGAGTGATGTAGGTCATAAGATAAAGTGCTCCAATATTTTTATTTGCGAACTTTAAATAACCAATAATTTAATTCCACGATCAAGAGTAATTTCAAACATTTCTTACAATTATGCTTTAAATTATTTATTTTATCTTGCAGCTCACGAAAAAACAACAAAACCCATCCACTTGCTCACAAAAATCACTCTTATTTCAAATATTAACATTTTCACTTAAATTGGGTTGCATATAAAACACATTTTTTTCTTTTTTTTATATCATCTCTCGCAAAATGCCAAAAAAGCCAGAAAAGCATCACCGGCTCAAGGCGCTGCGATCAAGTAAGGAAAGCAAATCGCCGAAGTCGTGAGAATAACCAACAGCCTCATCCTGCTGATTTACCACCCGATAATACGGTACAGGGAGCAGTGAATGATCTTCACCAGTTGCAGCAAGAATACCCTCAGCAACCAGTCCCAGAATATCAACCACTCCCAGTTCATTATCCACAGATGCAAGCACTGTATGTGCCATGGCAACTACCTGCGATGCTTCCCCACTATGGACTTATAGCAGTACCGCAACCAATAAACATTGGCTTACAATATCCTGCAGCACTGGCCCCTCAACTTCAGGTACACAACTCAATAATTTCTGCTAAACTTTTCCAATCACGTCAACCATATATTATACAGCTTTTTGTAATTAAAAACTATCAAAATTAAATCAGTTATTATATCAACCAAATTATCAATATTTTTCCATCTGCAGGTACCGCAGATGGTTATGCAGTTGCAACCACCCCTTCTGAATCGTAATCATGAAGGTCCAGCAGCAATACAAACGGCAGATGTGGAGATGCTTAATGTAAATCAAGCTCAAAATGACAATGAGGTAAAAGAAAATTGTTAACAAAAGCTAATTACAGTTAGGCAACTCCATTTTCCATAACCCAAATCCCTCATGCAATTTCCCTACTTGAGACATGTATAATTATAAGTTCCCATGTATATTTATATCAATTTACATAGTCACACAGTAATGGCATCAACATTTCTAATAACTGACATTAAAATTTCTATTAACTAATAACTAAAATAACTAATTCCATTTAATTTTCATTATTAACAGATACGGCCAATGCAGATGCAACCCGAAACACATATTGAAAATGAAAATAATGAAATTGAAAGGCCAGCACAACCTGATGAAATCAACGTGGAACAACACATTCCAATTCCACATGATAATCAGGTAAAAGAGACTACCATCAAAATTGGCTTTAAATACACCAGTCATTCTCCATATGACCATGTCAGGAAATTAATTTACTCTCTAAATAGACATATCTTCACAAGTTTCAGTTTTATGCATTTCAAAACACATTATTGAATTATATTAACTTAGATTGCGTTGCATTTCAGGATCCACAAATATTGCCTGCTGCTATGGAATTGCAACCAAACCTTGAAAATGAGAATGAAGAAAATCAAATAGCGGTACAACCACAAGAAGTTGAAATGCAAAACGAAATCCAACCACAACACCAAGATGATGTCCCCCAACCCATCGAACATCAAGAAAGGGAAGTAAATCAACCTATTCTTGAAATTCCTCAATTCTCCCCAATGCCTCATCATCTTGGGAAAATGACTAGAACATGTATTCACTGTGAAGCAAAGTACTTCCGAGAGGAACTCAACTCAAAAAGGCAATACAACAAATGTTGTATGGGAGGATTAATAACTCTCGATCCCATTCAACCACCCCCGGCAAATGTGATGCATTTATACACTGGAACTACTGAGGAATCTAAATATTTTCTCAAAAATTTCCGTAGATACAATTCCCTAATGGCGATGGCATCCTGGACAGCTAACGTTGTAAGACACGCTAATGCAGGACCACCAGTTATCACCATACATGGAAACGCATACCATATGACAGGTAAATATAACGTCCCTCTCTTACTAGCTCTTATATTATGCTACATTTTCATATAATAGCTTCACGTGATGAAACGGATGTTCACAGAACGCTCAAGTCCTTTCCCACCCAATCTACAATGGATTAGCTCTCTACTATCCTTGCCATGATATTAAGAGTTGTCAAATCGAAAATCAAGGCGCTTTATGATGCTTTTACAACAAGGGACTTGCTGCATTCAAAATTACAGTCGATATAACGAAGTACAATTTACAATGTTCATTTGAATTCAACAGGGGTAACTGAAACCGACAGGTCCCGAAAATATGCAGAATTATATATTATGGACACCCAACAAGCACTGCAAGAACGCCAGAACACAGCCAGAGAACAAAACTTGGACTTAGACATGGTGGCACTGCTGCAAAACGAATTGATGGCAGTAAATCGGTTTGCTCAACATTTCAAAACAATGGGAGAGGTACTGGAGGAGCAAAGGCAGCAAGCCATTGCCAATGATCAGCCTATTCCCACATTCAAGATGATTATTACCGGTCGCCCAGAACAAGATCGAAGATATGATAATCCCACTGCCAGAGAAATTGCAGCAGTCTACACTACACGCAATGGCGGTGCTCCTAATCCCGAGGATAGAGAGCTTCAAATCCGAACAAGGCGTGGTATCTTATGAAGATTAATGCCATAGATCCTGTTGCGGATCCTCTAACCTATCCATTGTTGTTCTTTCAGGGTGATCGTGGATACAGCGTGGACCTTCAACGTCCACCTACACGTGAAGGACAAGGCCAGCAAAATGCTAATCGTAACACCGTACCAAACTTACAATCGCCGAATATTATTCGTCCCGAATACAAGTCAGAAATCAACTGTCCACCATCCACAGGGCAACACTTCTCTTTCAACAATATTTGGTGGATGCATACATCAAAATAGAAGGAAACAAGCTCAACTGGATTTTACACAATCAACGGCAATTACGTGCTGACAGTTATCGAGGCCTGATGGATCACCTGAACAGAAGGGCTGAAATCGAAAATCAAATGGCCAGGGCAAACAATCCCAACGAACCCCTTCACATTGATGTCGGTTGTGTTGTCATACTTCCCTCATCTTTTTCAGGCAGTCAACGAAATATGTACCAGAACTTTCAAGATGCAATGACCATCGTAAGAAAGTATGGCAAGCCTGACATCTTCCTAACCATGACGGCCAATCCCAAGTGGAAGGAGATTTCAGAAAACATTCTACAACACCAGAAGTCGAATGACCGGCCTGACATCGTCACACGAGTATTTCAACAGAAACTACAAGAACTACTGGAAGATGTCCTTCACAAGCACATTCTCGGACACACTATTGCACATGTATATGTCATCGAATTTCAGAAGAGAGGACTACCACACGCTCACATGATTCTGTTCCTCTCTGAGGCTGATAGACCACGAACACCTGAACAGGTAACATCTATAGCAATAATCTATTACAGAGTAAAAGATAGAGTAATTATACATTTATTATTGAGTATGAAATATTATCATCAGTTGTATTGCTTAGTAACACAGTGCATTTTGATGTGTAGAACTTACATGTGATATTTTTCCTCCAAACCTACAGGTAGATCAACTCATATCAGCTGAAATTCCGGACCCACAGGATGCAAGATATCACAAGTTAGTACTGAGGGCACATGACACATGGACCATGCGGTGATATAAACCCCGGATGCGTTTGCATGGAGAATAACAAATGCAAGAAACGATTTCCGAAAGATCGCACTGCCGAAACACAGGTCAATGCGAATGGTTATCCACTCTACAGACGACGCTGTCGTCACCCAGTTAATCTGGAAGATCGACTTCTAGATGATACATGGGTTGTGCCACATATTCGCCATCTTCTACTCAAGTATCAGTGTCACATTAATCTGGAAATATGTAGCACTGTGAAGTCCGTGAAATATATTTTCAAATATATTCATAAAGGACAAGATATGGCACACGTGGAAATTCTTCAAGGACAGCAGCAACAAGTACCTCAAGATATTGAGCACGATGAAGTACGCCAATACATCAACGCCCGGTATATTGGACCTCATGAAGCTGTTCATAGAATATTCCAATTTGCCATGCACGAGAAAAGTCACACTATCAAACGTCTGCATGTTCATCTACCTGATCAGCAGACCGTATACTTTCAGGATAATGGCCGTGTCGAACAATTACAAAACGTCAATGAAAAAACCACACTGACGTCTTGGTTTGAATTGAATGCACAAGACCCGGCTGCACGCCAATATCTCTATCACGAGATTCCTGAACACTATGTTTTCAACGAGCGCACCAAAACATGGAAAGCAAGACAGCGGAGAACACTGCCTGTCATAGGCAGAATATATCAAGTTCACCCACGACCATGTGAGCAAAGATTCGCACTGAGACTATTGCTTCTCCATAAACGGGGTGCTACGTCGTTTGAAGATCTTCGCACCATAGAAGGAAACCTATGCAATTCCTTCAAAGACGCTGCTTTAGCTCTAGGTCTGTTGGAAGATGATGCTGAAATCATACGCTGTTTGGAGGAGGCAGTCATTTTCAACATGCCAGTACAACTGAGACAGTTGTTTGCAACATTACTCCTTTTTCAAACACCTTCAGATATCGCAGCACTCTTCAACATGTTCAAAGAAGCATTGAGTGAAGACTTTGTACGATGTGATCAAGTCAATCATCCAGATATGGCCATAGCTTTTGAAGACCGACACATGTATCAATGTCTACATGACATTGACGAAAATTTGAAAGTACATGGTCAATCGATCACTAATTATGCCGACCTTCCTCAACTTCCAGCCGACTATGTCATTCCTCAACAAGGTACTATATGTGTTATTTTGAACTATGTACTGTTTTAGTAAGAATATGATAATGTATCCTAACATCGTGCAGACAAGGGCATTTACGTATTTTTGCACATTGATTCTCCTCGCTTTCTTTCCAATTTTATTGCAATATATTTCACTTATTATTACAGAGGAAGATGACATGGATGTTGGCAATGCCAGAGAGGAAGGAGAACGAATGCTGGCCGCATTGAACCCTGAACAGCGAGCCATATACACGGGAATCACTGATGCTATCAACGCGCAATCCGAACAGAACTGTCACTTTGTTGACGGGCCGGCTGGAACCGGGAAAACTTTCCTTTACAACACGTTGGTTCACAATCTGCAAGCCAATGGACATAAAGTTAAGTGCATGGCGTGGTCAGGAATTGCTGCAACACTACTCATAAATGGTAGAACTTCACATTCTACCTTTCAAATTCCTATACCACTTCAAGCTGAATCAACGTGTAATGTCAAGAGACAGAGCAGGAGAGCACAGGTATTGCGCGAAACTACCCTATTCATATGGGATGAAGCTTCCATGATTCCCGCACTTGCATTACAAGCAGTCGACCGACTGCTTCGAGACATTACACATGTCGACAGACCATTTGGTGGCAAGTTCATGCTACTTGGTGGTGACTTCAAACAGGTTCTACCTGTCGTCACGAAAGCAGGAAGGGAAAGAATTGTAGCAGAGACTCTAAAATCACACCAGATCATTGATCTATGGACAAAGTTTCAGCAGCATCGTTTACACACCAACATGAGAGCCGTTCAAGATGATTCATACCGTGAATTCTCAGAATGGCTTCTCAGACTTGGCAACAAGCAAGAAGCACACGATGCCTCGTTTTGACGTAATTATCTGATTGAGCTGGATTGGCTAACAATCAACCCAACCTCAACTGAACAAAGAACATGCTGTTAGTGTGTCCTTCCTTTCATCTTTGTTGTTCCTGAGAGGGTCAATGGCGATGGTAAGTAGGTTTTGCAAAGCGTATTATATCATTGCGATCTTTCAAGATACATCTTGAAAATAAATGTGTAGCATTTCTGTGAAGGCTTTGATTCATTTTACCAGCGTATAAGACTTTAGGAAATATAGTATTTGACAAAATCCCTTGAGAATAGGCCACATGTAAGAAAAACGGATGCTAGAGATGTGATACATTGTCTGTATTTGAAGATGATATAAGATTCTGTTCTTTTTACATTTTATTACATGTACTATTCGTGCATTTTAGGTGGTGCATAACTTGTGTAGCCCCATGTTAATGGAGGCAATTTTTGACTGTTCTTCAGGTAAGTATTGAATTATAGGAGATCATTACGTTTCCGAAAGGCCATCTAGTTCATTTATAAAGACGGGTTTTTGAAATACATTTGTTGCAAATTTTTAGGGTTTGTGTCACAGCATATGAAAGAAGAGTTTAAAGGTACTGTTGGTGGCAAACATTTGTTGGCGAAATGCATGGTTTTTCAAAAGTAATAGTGTTGTTATAATTTTCCACAATATTATTATTATTCACTGTTATCAGGATGATGGACAATTTTACAATGAAATAAAACAAACAAATAACATTGAGAGAAAACCAACAAAAGACAAACATTAACACCAACAAAAGACAAACATTAACACTACAATTATTTTTTGTCTCTGCCCCTGACCAAGGACAAAATTTCTTTTGTGGGCACATCTGCCCACATGCACCTCGTGTGCTCTTCAACTTTATTTTCTTTATTTTTTTTTTCTGGTTTTTTATATTTTTTGAATCTTTTTTTTGCTATAATTTTTATTTTTAGTTCTTCAGATTTCCTGTAGAGAAAAAGACATTGTTACAGAAGGAGTTGAAAGTAAGCAATGTGTTATACACACAGATGAGATGGAAATATTGCATTGCAACTTACGCTATTTCATCCTTTGTTAAATGCCCATCTTGGGTGCTGACAAAATGAAATTTGGTGCCTCTTTTAATGGCACTGAACTTGAAGGCACATTGCCTTTTTAGTGACGCAATGTCAGTAAAATTGATTAGCTAGGATTAATATGAGAACAATATATTAAAAACAGTGACTTGCATAGGATACAATTGTTTTTCCTTGTAAAGCAGTTTCATAATCTATGCATAACATTTATTTACATTTATCAATATATGGATGAAAGTATTTGTCAATGTTACCTTAGTTTCCTCACCACAGTAAACCACTGTGGGTTCCTTTGCTACTTCAGGTGCTGCAGGCTCAACTGCTGCAGGCCCAACTGCTGCAGGCTCAACTGCTGCAGGCTCAACTGCTACAGGCTCATCATTGATGGCAAGTTCATTTTCACTATCCATGTTTACACTATATATAAATATATTGTCATTCAATGAAAGGTGAGTTAAAAGGGTATCGGTTGTTTGAATTTGCCACTACAGTTCTGTTGATGTTACAATAATATATACTTTTAATGTATTAATATGACACACTTTCATTTTCTGCAGATAATGAATAATAATTATCTTTGTTACAATGAAGAGGAGAGACTAAAGGCAGGCAGAAAACGCAGAACTGAATACATGAACTTACGGTAGCAGTAGTCACAAAATTTATCTATTTCAAGTGAACCTGTTAAGGATAAAATTGTTATTGTGATAATATCCAGTGCAATGGCAATTGTGACATAAAATATAGCACTTTGAGCTTTTTTAAAGCTGTTTAGTTATAAATAGCCTGTATTTTCATGTGAAAGTAAAAGCAACGTTAAAAATACATGTACTTACGTAAATTGTTGTTTTTCTTGTGGTGGGTTGAAAAAAATTTTTACGCACGCTATGTCCTCTATGACGCAAGAAAAATTTTAATTTTCGCGCCGCTATTGTTGTTGCTAGGACGCCAAAATTCCCGTGAAAATCTGATGATAATAGTATTAGCTCCAGGACATTACGTGGTGTTGCATTGATGGTATTGTGATTGTAGTTTTCAAGAGCAACAAAACTTTGAATTATGCGATAACTATTAGAATTACAAATTACAATTGCGATGAGAATACACGCTTCTTTTTATAAGGGACCTAGCTGCTGAGGGCCTAATTGTTTAAGTTCGTTATTTTGAGATCTCTTTGACCACTTTGTAGTTCTAAAAGTTGTTTAATTTGAAGTTGGCATTTGGTGGACATAATTAGTAGAGACGCAAGAAAAGCATTCAAATTCATTATTTTGCTATGTGAAAAGATAAGAGGTTAACACATGAGGAAGCTTCAAATAATGTAAAAGTACTGAAAATCAATGGAACCGGCTTCCTAATTTTGAATAGTGCGGAGATATTGATATACTAAAAATTAAAAGATGCCTTAGTGATTTGGTCTGTAGTAGTAAACGTTCCTTAAGTTTTCTACCTTATGCATGTAGGTTCCTTATAAAAAAGTAAAAAAGCTCTTTATGATATAAGACACATTGTAAGATGGTAGTACAGTTCATGTAATACAGTGTCTACATACTGGAAATGTAAGCAAGCGTCAATGATATATACAATTGGAATGTTGTTGATTAAAAAAAAACAGAAATACTTTGTCAAGGACTTCCACAGTGAATGAAAGAGGAGACACCATACACTATGAGGTTCTGGTTAAAAAGATATCTACAATGGGAAACTTATCATGCAAGACTCTCAATATTCAAGTAAGATAACAAAGACATATTTATGCACATATAGATTATTAAAATGCATTAATAATGTTTGCTTTTGTGGTAAGAGCCATCTTAGCTTGTTTTGTCCAGTGTATTGGAGGATTCTATCAGTTATTGATACAATGTATGCTTCCCACTAAATGAGAAAATCTTGTGATGTAATGGTTGTGAAATCATTGCCGTCTTTGACTGGCACACTGAGTTTAAGACGACACATCTGCCTGATAAGGAACATGATTAAGTGACAATGTGGAAGAATTAAGTACCTACAGGTTTAGAATACTGTAAGTGATTTATTAAGAAAACATTTAATGGTAGTCAATGTGGAAATATTATTCAGCCTTTATTTATTCAGTCTGCTTTTCAAGCACGGTGCATTAATTGATTCATATGGAACAGAGAGCATCATACCTTTGCATCAAGCATCATAATTTGAAGAGAACACTTTGAACCATTCATTGAATTTTCCATTGCCTTTGACTAAATGAATGTGTACAAAAAATAGGGAAAAAGCATTAATGAGTGTGGTAGACAAAAGAGATATGCAATGCATGTGCAATGAGGAAGGTTGTAAGTAAGTAAAGTGTCCAACTTGACTTTCACTGGTTTCCTTCATGTACATCACAACAATTAAACATTAAACATCTTGGATAAACACAAAGTTGAGAGCAGGTTCATGGGGATATCAGTGGGCTTTTGCTTGTAAAACAAAGAAGGCAGCCACAAAGTCAATAAATTGGTTAGGAACTATATTCACGGAAATAAAAACCCCAGGAAGATGTTGGTAGAGCAATGCACACTTCTTCTTTCTCAAAACAAAGTAGTGAAAAAACATTGGAAAATTTCCAGAATTTTGGCCTAACAAAGTATATCTAAACAGTGAGTAAAGTAGAAAAATGGCCTGATTTCCATTCAACATATCAAATTCATAGCAGCGTAGTTGTCTTCTTTAAGTCAATAGGGGTATACATGAGCTTTATTTTCTCTCATTTCAGTATGAAATTCGCTTATATCTAAATATCCATTGTTTGATTGTCCAAAATGAAAATGAACCTGACTTACCTTTGGTGAAGAGCAAGGTAGTTGTTTCCTTTGATCCAGGAAGGCTTTATGAGGTATAATTTCATTGAGTTGAGCAACAAAATCCGACTCGATGCCATTTGTTGGCAGACAGAAACTTTGACCCGACAGGCAACAATAGTGCGATGATGAGACATAACATAGATGAAAATCATACATAGACAGCACAAAGGCGTTTGAAATGGGAGACAGAAGTCTCGCCTCGTTTCAATGATATTAGGAGAAATGCATCTAATTAAAAACGAAGTCGATAAATTTTGTCATGATATTACTGAATTGAGATTTACATGGGTCAAATACAGAAATATATGAATAGTGAAACTGTAACGATAGATAAAATTACAGTCCTGGCAATCTTCTATTGAAAACGTAAATCGCTAATTTAAAAACCTTATTATTAATGCGGAAGATCTGAAAGATATACAATACAGTACAAAGAACATGTTTTGAAAATACTAAACAAAGCACAGTCCTGAATCCTGCGTAGCGCCCGATTATTAAGAGTTATGCGTTGCCATTTTCTCCGATATTGCCTATGGGAAAGTGGATTTCCTTACTCTGTGAAAACTGCAAGTTGTCCCTTAAGGATAGTTACTTTTTGCAAAACATCGCACTATCAATAACTTCCCCCCCTTTCCTTTTAATACATTAAAACTTGATCTATAATCTATAGAGGCCCCTTTAGTGTTTACTGTTATATACTTCCAAATTTCAATTGCAGTTTTCACCAACAAGGAAAACTCGAACAAAGGTTACTCCTTGACGCTGGTGTTCGAGCTTTTAACTAATGTAACCGGCAATCTTATTCTTTTTTTTGCTATGTACAAACGTAATGCTCAAAACAAACGACCGCAGTTATTGAAAGAATCCATTCACGCCGCGGCACAGATGTATGCTTGCTGAGAATGAAGTGCCATTGAAGAATCCAATTGACGTACTGTCATTTTGGCTAAACACGTCGCTTAACCAATCAATTTTGCAACCTCAACTACGGATTGTATGGATCAATTTTTATTGATATTGACAATTGACCAATTTGAATAGTAAACTCTATCATGACTCAACCTTTTGCATTCGTACCTCGCATACAATACAAATATCTATCCACGTCCTTTGAAAACAAGTTTTTTGTACTGTTGTGTATATCTTTCAGATCTTCCGCATTAATAATAAGGTTTTTAAATTAGCGATTTACGTATTCAATAGTAGATAATCAGGAGATAAATCGTTAGAGTTTCAATATTCATATATTTGTGTATTTGTCCCATATAAATCTCCATTCAATAATATCATAACAAAATTTATTGACTTCGTTTTTAATTAGATGCATTTCTGCTAAGATCATTGAAGCGAGGCGAGACTTCTGTCTCTCATTTCAAACGCCTTTGTGCTGTCTATGTATGATTTTCATCTATGTTATGTCCCATCATCGTACTATTGTTGCCTGTCGGGTCTAAGTTTTTGTCTGCCAACAAATGGCATCCAGTTGGATTTTGTTGCTCAACTCAATGAAATTATACCTCATAAAGCCTTCCAGGCTTAAAGGAAACAACTACCTTGCTGTTCACCAAAGGTAAATAAGGTTCACTTTCATTTTCGACAATCAAACAATGGATATTTCGATTTATAAGCCAATTTGATACTGAAATGAGAGAAAATAAAGCTCATGTATACCCTTATTGACTTAAAGGAGAAAACTAGGCTGCTATGAATCAGAGGTCAACAATGTATATTTTCATTTCCATCCCTTTGAATTTGATATGTTGAATGGAAATTACTTAGCTTAGGCCATTTCTACTTTACTCACGGTTTACATATAGTTTGTTAGGCCAGAATTCTGGAAATTGTCCAATATTTTTTCATTACTTTGTTTTCAGAAGAAATGTGCATTGCTCTACCAACATCTTCCTGGGGCTTTTATTTCCGTGAATATAGTTCCTAATCAATTTATTGACTTTGTGGCTGCCTTCTTTGTTTTACAACAAAGCTCATTGATATCCCCACATGAACCTGCTTTCAACTTTCTGTTTATTGAAGATGTTTAATTGTTGTGATGTACATGAAGGAAACCAGTGAAAGTCAAGTTCAAACCCTGGGAAAAATTCACACTTATTTGCTTACCACCTTCATCATTGCACATGCATTGCATATCTCTTTTGTCTACCACACTCATTAATTTTCTATTTTTTGTACAGATTCATTTAGTTAAAGGCAATGGAAAATTCAATCTATGGTTCAAAACGTTCTCTTCAAATTATTTCCCAAGTCAGGTATAATATTCAAGGTATGGGGCTCTCTGTTCCAGATCAATAGATAAATCAATTAATGCACCCTAATTGAAAAGCAGACTGAGTAAATAAAGGCTGAATACTATTTCTACAATGACTATCACTAAATGTTTTCTTATTGAATCACTTACAGTATTCTAATCCTGTAGGTACTTAATTCTTCCTCATTGTCACTTAATGATGTTCCTTATCAGGAAGATGTGTTGTTGTAAACTCAGTGTGCCAGGCACAGATGGCAATGATTTCACAACCATTACAACACAAGATTTTCAAATTTATTGGCAAGCATACATTGTATCAATCACTGATAGAATCCTCCATTACACTGGACAAAACAAGCTAAGATGGCTCTTACCACACAAGCAAACATTATTAATGCATTTTAATAATATATATATATAAATATCTCTTCATTATCTTACTTGAATATTTAAAGTCTTGCATCATAAATTATGATAGTTTCCCGTTGTAGATATCTTCTCAACCAGAACCTCATAGTGTATGGTATCTCCTCATTCATTCACTGTGGGAAAGTGCCTGACAAAGTATTTCTGTTTTTTTAGTCGGCAACATTCTCATTGTATATATCACTGACACTTGCTTCCATTTATATTTTATGAAGCTTTTTCATCTGTTGGCCTCTTATCTCTTCACATAGCAAAACCATGAATTTGAATATTTTTCTTGCATCTGTACTAATTATGTCCACCAAATGCCAACTTAAAATTAAACAACTTTTAGAACTACAACGTGGTCAAAGAGATCTCAAAATAACGAACTTAAAAATTAGGCCCTCAGCAGCTAGGTTCCTTATAAAAAGAAGCGTGTATTCTCATCGCAATTGTAATTCTAATAGTTATCGCATAATTCCAAGTTTTGTTGCTCTTGAAAACTACAATCACAACACGATCAATGCAACACCACGTAATGTCCTGGAGCTAATACCCTTATCATCAGATATTCACGGAAATATCGGCGTCCTAGCAACAACAATAGCGGCGCGAAATTTAAAATTTGTCTTGCGTCATAGAGGACTTAGCGTGCGTAAAAAATTTTTCACATTCACCAGAAGCAAAACAACAATTCACGTAAGTACATGTATTTAAAATATTCCTTTTACTTTCACATGAAAATACAGGCTATTCATAACTAAACAGCTTTAAAAAAGCTCAAACTGCTATATTTTATGTCACAATTGCCATTGCAGTGGATATTTTCACAATATTATAACAATTTTATCCTTTACAGGTTCACCTGAAATATATAATTTTTGCCACTACTGTTACCGTAACTTCATGTATTTAGTTCTGTGTTTTCTGCGTGCCTTTAGTCTCTCCCCTTCATTGTAAGAAAGAAAATTATTATTGATTTTCTCCAGAAAATAGAACTCTTTCATATTAATACATTAAAAGTATATGTTATTGTTACATTAAGAGAACAGTAGAGGCAAATTCAAACAACTGATAGCCTATTAACTCACCTTTGACTGACAATGACAATATATTTATATATAGTACAAAAATGGATAAAGACCACGAAGTCCCCATGAATGAGGCTGCAAAAGTAGACACAGCCAACGAAGTCCCCATGGATGAGGAAACTGAATTAGTTGAGGGTGAGGGTGAAGTAGTTCAGGGTGAGGGTGAACTTGCCCACCCATAGAACACCAAACAAAAAGACGCTACAATGATTCACTGTGGCAGCGAAGTGGAGGTGACATTGAAATTGATATTGATAAATTTAATAAATGTTGTAAATACCAACGTTATCCAGCTGCTTTACAAGGAAACACAATTGTATCCTATTTTTTAACAATATTAAGTCACTCTTCTAAATTCATCATGTCCTTTTTGTCGTAGCTCTTCAACTTCAAAGATATATCTTCTCTGAAAAGACAATGTGGCAAGAAATTTATTGCCATTAGAAAGACCACAAGATTTAATTTTGTGAGCCTCCAAGGGAGGCACCTAACAAAAGAAGAAATAGTGTAAGTTGCAATGCTAAATACCCATCTCATCCACGTGTAAAACATATTGCTCACTTTAAACTCTTTCTCAAACAATGTATTCTTTCCTACAGGACATCCAACGAAATGAAAATTAAAATCCTGGATAAAAAAAGAATAAAAAAAGATAAAAAAGAACACAAAAATAATAAACAAAAAAAGATGACAGGCAACACCCGATGCATGTGGGCACATGTGCCCACAGATGAAATCATATCTTTAGTGCGGGGAATTGACAAGTGATTTTACCTGCTACTGTTTTAATGTTTCTTTTTTCTTGCTTTTCTTTTAATGATTGTTGCTTTTCTTAAATAGTTAAAATGTGTAGTCTACTAGAAATTACTAAATAATAATTAATAATATTAATAATAAGAAAATAATAATGAGACTCTTACCTTTGAAAACCATGCACTTTCCCAAAAAAATTTATTACCAACAATACCTTCTTTCACGCGATTTGACACATGCCCTACAAATTTCCAATAAATGTATTTCAAAAACCTGTCCTTATAAATTAACTTGGTGGTCTTTCACATGTGTCATTGCTTCTTACATATCAATACTTACCTAAAGAACAGTCAACAACTGCCTCCATTAACATGGCGCAACACAAGTTATGCACTACCTAAAATGCACGAATAGTTCATGTAATAAAACGTAAAAACAACAGAATCTTATGTCATCTTCCAAGACAGACAATGTATCTTATCTCTACCATCCGTTTTTCTTCAATGTGGCCTATTCTCAAGGGATTCGTGGTGAAATACTATATTTCCTAAAGTCTTATACCCTACAAAAATGAATCAAAACCTTCACAGAAACGCTACACATTTATTTTAAAGATGTAATCTGAAAGATCGCAATGATATAATACGATCTGGAAAACCTACTTACCATCGCCAGTGACCCATTCAGAGAAGAAAAAAGACGAAAGGAAAGACGCATCGCCAGCATGTTCTTTGTTCAGTTGAGTTCTCTTGGGTTGAGTTGATTGTTAGCCAATCCAGCTCAATCAAATAGTTACGTCAAAACGAGGCTCCATAACAATAGAATTTGTTGTATGATTTTGCTTTATGCTATGTTTCGTCAACGTAGGAATTTTTCTTCCTTGGTGGTTATGCTGTCCTAATATTTGTTTCCGAAATCTTGGATCGCAACGGAACTTGATGCTCAAATAAGAGAAAGTAAAGCTGACAGAAACATTAATTTTGCCGCAGCTCAGGGGTAAGTAGAGTTTATTTTTAGTTTCACCCCATTCAGGTTCCCATATAATTGCTTAGGCCAATTGTATTTCACTCATTAACATATACTATCTTGAGGCCAAAATTGACAACTCCGCTTATGTTTCATGGCTTTTTATATTTAATGTTTCGGGAAAAAGTGTTTAATGCTGTACCCACATGTTCCAGTGGCTTCAATTTGGTTATAATATTTTTGTTTACAATTCTTTTCACTTTGTGGCTGCCTTCTTTGCCTTACCAGCCAACCCCAATACTCCTATGAAACTCCTTTCACCATGCAATTCCCATCCTATTGATGATGATTATCAAGTACTTTTCCATTGATTATCCAGGCTATCCAGTGCTTATCCTTATCTTCTATATGATTGAAACTAATGTAAAACCAATCCCAGCCGTGGAAATCCTTGTACTTGATTTCATTTAATAAAGCTCTTTCATGGCAATTGCATTACATGATCTGTTTTGTCTGTAATGTCATACTGTAATGTCATGTCATACTGATCAATATTCATTTCTTTATTTCTTTTCATAATGACATACATTAAATCAACATCAAAGGAAAATTAAACTCCACAGATTCTCCAAATCCAAATCCAATTATTTTTTACCCTTGATAGTAATAAACCAACATATTAAATAGAATATAATTTTTCTCTTTCACTTTGTAGATCTACTGATGTACATCATTGTACAAATGCAAGTATTGGAGGCTACATACTTATTGCTTTATCAAAAATCAATGCATCAGTGTCATCAGTGTAAGTCAAAATTAATTTAAATTCTGGACACTCATCATAGATGGTCCTTTACTGTTTATACCTATCCTATATTAGGTTGACAAAAGACCACATCCAAGTGTCAATCCATGCACTCAACTAATAGCAGGTTAATTGTTGTCATCCCTAAAACAAAACAAACTTTTATGTTGCATCTTATCTACTGTACCATCAGTACGAGGCTTAGATGATGAAAACGAGGATTTTAAAATGAAAACGAGGCTGACCGCTAAAACTAATTTCCATGCATGTTAAACACTACAATCGTGACAATAGATAGACAGGAAAGCGAGGGCGAGCCAAACCACTGTACGTGGGGTGGGAAAGGGCATGAGCGTTAGCGAATGCAGCGCACGAAGTGCGCCAACCACATTAAACTTTTTGTACTTGACGGGCTCCGGGAAGCGAGCGTAAGCGAGCGCCCCCGGCTAGTCTCTTATATAATAAGATTGTTCCACACGTGACCCGCTGACTCTAAACAATGGACCATTGTCTCTTTAACAATCGACGTTCGAAAAACAATGGGATCAAAGGAATTTCGTTGTATCCATAAAGGCTTTTTTTTGGGGTGCAAATAAGGGTGCAAATCGTTATAGAAATGATCGCTGCATTGTGCTGATGACAGTGTACTATTTGGCTAATTTCTAACCCCAGCGGTTCCGGAGTTATGCCCCATTTTGTGCTCCGACTTTCTAGAATGTTCCCCTGATGGAGTTAATGAGATGCAAAACGAGCAGGGAGAAACAGGTGTTTTCGTAGTTGAACGGGCGGCAAGTTGCTTGGGTTTAAGCGTGAATACGTGCCGGAATTCAATTGCAAAGACGTGTCAATTGTAGTCAGGACCTGTGGAAACAATTGCTGGACAATTATTTCAAGGTATTTCCTTTATTCAATTGTTTTTGGCTGAAAATAGCACGAGTTTTGTTTTGTTTAACCTCACGTTTTTCTTTCGGCTGGAGGGCCTAACCAAAACACGAAGACAATTTTGATTTTCTTGGGTCGATTTTGTCCATTGAAACTTATTCCCAATTCCCAACTTATTCCCAATTCAATTTCATCAAATTGTTAAACCATCTTAATTTTGGGTAGGCCATAAAAACGTTACTGATTGCAACGAAATCGAAAATTTTGATTAGTTATTTAATACCTTTATAGTTTATTTGCTTCCAAAATAGATGTTTGATGCCCTGACTACATGTGCCTGCCAGTCTTAGTTTGGATTTAAACTATTTCTTGAAGTATTTACCAATTTATTGATCCCTTTTGTTCATTGCCTCCATGTATGTGTCACAAGAAAGATATATTGACATCCCCATCAAACTATTGTTATTTTCAATACTGATGATGGATGAAGCATTCGTAGACCAGTGGAAAAATGATTTTCACTCAGTTTGCATTTCAAACATATTTTTTCATCTAATCCACAAGGGCTATTGATGAATATGGCTGCACAACTATCATGTTGTTCTATTATTCTATTACTATCATATCGTCATTTCATTGATTATTAATTCTTCCTTTTTCCTTTATGATTCTTAGTGAAACAAATACTGAAGTGATTAACCGAAGCTGTCAATGTCACTAATACTTGCTATTCACACCATGCAAATGTCAAATGACTGAAACAAACATTAACCACACTATGCATGAAAAGTCAATGGAATCCTTGAAAAACTCATGAAAGGAGAATTCTGTTTATGTAAGTTTCTATCACATTCTAATTTAATTAGCTTTTGTGTCATGTTATAGCCTCATAGATTGATCTGGGACACAATAGCAATGTAATACTTTTATCCTTGGGAGACAACTATCCTTGCTCAAATGGTAGAGTAAAACTTAAGTTCATTGTTCTGCTAACCTACCCAAAGTTCCAATTTACATTCATTCAAATTTTTACCATCCCTTCACCAAAGGTTTTGTGCTTTCAAAGGTCAATTGCCATCTTATGATCCAATGTTGCATGTCAATACAAAAATAGACAGACAGATAGACAGGCGAGTGCAGTGAGCTAAGCTATTGTACGTGGGGTTGAAAGAGGCATGAGCGTTAGCGAATGCAGCGCTCGAAGTGCCCAAGGTATGTATGTCTGTATGTAGGTATGTAGGTATAGTATGTAGGTATAGTATGTTTTTTTCGTAGGTATAGTATGTTGGTATAGTATGTAGGTATAGTATATAGGTATAGTATGTTTGTATGGTAGGTATAGTATGTTTGTATGGTAGGAATAGTATGTTTTATAGTAGGTATAGTATGTAGGTATACTATGTTTTATAGTAGGTATAGTATGTTGGTATAGTATGTAGGTATAGTATGATTTTATAGTAGGTATAGTAGGTATAGTATGTCTGTATAGTAGGTATAGTATGTTGGTATAGTATGTAGGTATAGTATGTTTTTATAGAAGATATAGTACGATTTTATAGTAGGCATAGTAGTTATAGTATGTTTGCATAGTAGGTATAGTATGTTGGTATAATATTTAGGTATAGTATGTGGGTATGTATGTATGTATGGGCATGAGCAAGAGCGAATGCAGCGCGCGAAGCGCCCCAACCAGATTAAGCCTTTTTTACTTGACGGGCTGGGGCGAACGAGCGAAGCGAGTGATGACCCCTAGTCTCTTATATAATAAGATTGTTCCACACGTGACCCGCCGACTCTAAACAATGGACCATTGTCTCTTTAACAATCGACGTTCGAAAAACAAGGGATCAAAGGAATTTCGTTGTATCCATAAAGGCTTTTTTTTGGGGTGCAAATAAGGGTGCAAATCGGTATAGAAATGATCGCTGCATTGTGCTGATGACAGTGTACTATTTGGCTAATTTCTAACCCCAGCGGTTCCGGAGTTATGCCCCATTTTGTGCTCCGACTTTCTAGAAAGTTCCCCGGATGGAGTTAATGAGATGCAAAACGAGCAGGGAGAAACAGGTGTTTTCGTAGTTGAACGGGCGGCAAGTTGCTCGGGTTTAAGCGTGAATACGTGCCGGAAATCGATTGCAAAGACGTGTCAATTGTAGTCAGGACCTGTGGAAACAATTGGTGGACAATTATTTCAAGGTATTTCCTTTATTCAATTGTCTTTGGCTGAAAATAGCACGAGTTTTGTTTTGATTAACCTCACGTTTTTTTTTCGGCTGGAGGGCCTAACCAAAACACGAAGACAATTTTGATTTTCTTGGGTCATTCTGGGTCGATTTTGTCCATTGAAACTTTCGATAACTGTTTACTTACACAAGAACTAAAATTATGTGGCTTTGTTTTTTCTGTTTTGTTGACTTTCCTCTGTTTTTGAACAGTTTTGGCCGAGTTTCGGTTTTGCTGGAAAACACGAAATTTTCATGCCACACCCGTGTGTTTTGCATTCGCGAAAATTTTTTTTTTCAAACTTCACACTGTAGCTATCAACCTTCGGCTTTCAGAGAAGCGGCAGGGTGGGCGCTGGGCGGTTGATTGCCAGGGGGGGATCCGACCTCCCACATTTACTTTCTTTAGAAATGTTGCGTCGTAGTATGTATTGTAGGGTATGTATTGTAGGGTATGTATCGTAGGGTATGTATCGTAGGGTATGTATCGTAGGGTAGGTATTGTAGGGTATGTATTGTAGGGTATGTATTGTAGGGTATGTATTGTAGGGTATGTATTGTAGTGTATGTATTGTAGGGTATGTATTGTAGGGTATGTATTGTAGGGTATGCATTGTAGGGTATGTATTGTAGGGTATTTGTTGTAGGGAATTTATTGTAGGGTATGTATTGTAGGGTATTTATTGTAGGGTATATATTGTAAGGTATTTATTGTAGGATATGTATTGTAGGGTATGTATTGTAGGGTATGTATTGTAGGGTATGTGTTGTACGGTATGTATTGTAGGGTATGTGTTGTAAGGTATGTATTGTAGGGTATGTATTGTAGGGTATGTATCGTAGGGTATTATCGTAGGGTATGTATTATAGGGTATGTATCGTAGGGTATGTATTGTAGGGTATGTATTGTAGGGTATGTATTGTAGGGTATGTATTGTAGGGTATATATCGTAGGGTATGTATCATAGGGTATGTATTTTAGGGTATGTATCATAGGGTATGTATTGTAGGGTATGTATTGTAGGGTATGTATTGTAGGGTATGCATTGTAGGGTATGTATTGTAGGGTATTTGTTGTAGGGAATTTATTGTAGGGTATGTATTGTAGGGTATTTATTGTAGGGTATATATTGTAAGGTATTTATTGTAGGATATGTATTGTAGGGTATGTATTGTAGGGTATGTATTGTAGGGTATGTGTTGTACGGTATGTATTGTAGGGTATGTGTTGTAAGGTATGTATTGTAGGGTATGTATGTAGGGTATGTATCGTAGGGTATTATCGTAGGGTATGTATTATAGGGTATGTATCGTAGGGTATGTATTGTAGGGTATGTATTGTAGGGTATGTATTGTAGGGTATGTATTGTAGGGTATATATCGTAGGGTATGTATCATAGGGTATGTATTTTAGGGTATGTATCATAGGGTATGTATTGTAGGGTATGTATTGTAGGGTATGTATTGATATTGGGTATGTAGGGTATACATACCCTGATTGCTTCCAGATTCTCACAACTACATATGTATGTATTGCTCGAGCCCGAACAAGTTCTTCTAAGGATCTTTTCCTTGTAACATAGAGGTTTACAGCTTTGACTTTCAGGTATGCTGGAACAATCAGGTCTTCATTGCCTTTATCTACCTCACTGTAGATCTTGTTGTCTAAGTCATACATCGCTCTGTTATCAATTACTTTTGTTTTCATTGCAGGTAAAAAGCTCTTTATGTACAACACTTTTTTGTTGAATAGCTTCAGCAGTTTTTCCATTGCAGCTACTTTTTGATTGATATTCTTAGAGATAGACTTTGCCAGTTTCTGACCATCTAAGAAGAAAAGTCTTGACAAAATTGAACAATACAAAATAGTAGTTTATGGAATCAATAAATGGGATATAAATGTAGTATTGGGCAATGTGGAGCTATTACAGTACATTAAATGAACGTTCGACTAACATCAATTGAATGCAAATTCAGTATCTTCATAACTGGCTCAATTCAAATGCCAATTGATCGTAATATAATCCAAAAATAAAATCTTTGTAATGTTTAAATGTCTGC
Source organism: Sanderia malayensis (assembly GCA_013076295.1). Classification (NCBI taxonomy): domain Eukaryota; kingdom Metazoa; phylum Cnidaria; class Scyphozoa; order Semaeostomeae; family Pelagiidae; genus Sanderia; species Sanderia malayensis. The sequence goes on along the minus strand of RQOL01000414.1, from coordinate 71,667 downwards.
ATTAAACATCTCTTGCATGTCGAGTTGCAATGCCAATCAGAATAAAGTACCAACCTGCATATTTTCTTTTTAAACCAGTCAAAAAAAGTCCTTTCAAATGCCATGACTCGGAGTTTTCTTATAAGCTTGCTTCTTTCATCATCAATAACCTCTGAAACAACCTCTTTTACGCCCATGGAGCCAAAATCCCACCGATCCTTTATTTTATGCTGTTTCTCAAACTCCTTCAAGTCTTTCTCTGAGCTGAAAAATATTATGAAAAAGTGGATTCTTTTCTCTTTAGTAACACAATTTGATAATGACAGTGATGAATGTATCACTTGCAAAACCAGACTGTTTTCTCCAAAGACCCTATTAGGAAAGATTACGAATAACTAAAATTATGAATAAAGAGTAAAGCAACATTCTCCATGACCGCCTCCTCCTTTCCATCTTCCATTATGAGACTTTGCCTGTGAAAACAAGAAAAAGTTACCAGAAATTTAGTTTGCACTTATACCACAATAAATCAGTTGAAAGACTGTACGGATTTGACAGGCAACAAGATCAAACGGAAGCTTAAAGCACCTCAATTGTCTGTTCGATAGGATGTTTTGTGCGTACTGCTTCTGCCAGCAAATCATGTCGTCCGTTGAAGTTGCTGAAAATTTAAAAGAATATTTTACTTTTAACAAGTCAATATATTAGAAATAATCAAATCTAATTATGCTTTAATTTTTCTCTCCTTTTTGCTGTCCATTAGCTATGAAGGTGGAAATTGGTGACTGCAAATAACAAATGAAAAAAACTAATGCTCTTTGAGAAAATGCAGTATTCTATTGAGCAGAATAGATTTATGGCTGGTACCTGCAGATATGCACCTATGAATTTCAATATTACATACCGGTTGTCAAGGATGCCTCATTTCGTTGTTCTTGTACCCATTCAGCAACATCATCAAATAAAACTAAAATTAAAAATAAAATACCTTAACAATAAAACCCAAAGTAAATCATCTTATTGGCCATTAAGTGACTGGCCCCAATTTAAGGCAAAATTTTATAACTTAAACAAATTATGATGAAGACTGGCAAATAAAGATGCAACAATACATCGATTAATGTGATTGCAAATTTGAAGGGAGTATATGAGATTTTAAGGGGCCGATTACATGAGGCGGGCTGGCCCGGCTATCCGAGATGAACTTTTTTAAGTGGGACCCTGGTGTCAATAGAACTTTCATTGTTTTGCAAACTTTCGATTACATGGAGAGCGGACTGGCCCGGTCTGGTTAGCCGGGATCCCGGCAGCTACCTACCGGGCTAGCCCGGCAAAGCGGGCTGGGTTCGTCAGATTTTGTTCATGTAATCGATTGTAAACGGGCTGGCCCGGCAAAGCGGGCTGAGGAACTAAACAGCGCATGCGCTCTTTTCCCTGCTCATGCGAAAATTTCTCTTCCCTGCTCATGCGAAAATTTCTCTTCCAGTCATCTTCTGGTGAAATTCTATTGATCATATTTAGCCATCATGCATCTGTTCTGCCATCGTTAACCCAAACTGTGCGCTTTTTCCTCGACAGTTTTCTCATTCTTATGTGCCACAGTTTCCTTCGCATTATAGTGCGCTTTGTGGCGTAATACATCAGCAACTTATTGTCTCGAAATTTTTTAAAAAGCATAAAAACATATATGAAAACATGAAGTTGAAGTAATAACGATGAAAGCAATTCAAATTGTTGCATTAAAGCCCTTATAGCTAAAGGCCTTTTCTTAACCGTAGTAGCCATGTTGAAAATTAATTTTCCCACCAAAATTTTCCCCGTCTAGTTCCAGGTTTCAGCCTTCTTGCATCCTCCATGTAATCATTCTGAAATCTCAGCCCGGGTAGCCGGGCTAGCCCGGTTAAGCGGGCCAGCCCACTCCATGTAATCAGCCCCTACAGCTTTTGAAGTTTGTTGCTAAACTACGTTGAAAATTTAGTTTTATAAATCAAACCTACCATCATGTGGGAGAGTTTGAAGCAATTTCTTTAAACTTTCTTCAAATTCTAAGGCCAGGTTTTATGCCTTTGTGAATCTTTTGTACAGTAGTGCGGCTGCAAATAGGATGTAAATCATCAACCGTGCTCATGACCCGTGCTCTTATCAGTACAAAGTACAGACAATATATATATCTCTATATACTAAAACTGTAGCGGTCGCGGAAGCTTAGGTCAAAGGCCCCCAGTGATGGCAGCTTTCTCACACTACCCCTAAGATTCTCCTGATCAGTTCTTTTCGAAAACCACTCACATCTCTTCCCAGTAACCTGTATATTTGCAATATCTATTTTGTTTTTCGAAATTCGTTTTCGTTTTCCAGATATTTTCAGTTTTCTCCTTCGACAATTCTTCCGCCCTTTGTTTTCATTTGATGTCTGCTTTGTGTACTCTGTCAGATACTGCCATGCCAAAGCTTTTGTTTGGTGTGCAAGGGGGAGATGTCCCGAGCTTCCTCGTGTACTAAAGCATTGAGTCGAACAAAACGTGTTGTGCCATGCGACCCCCGTGGCTAAATGCATTCCTAATGACGTCTTGCTTCTGGAAAGATCCATCGTGCGTTGTTTACCGTTTTTGAAACAATGAATCCCTGTTGCGTTTGACATTAATCCGACAGCATCTTTTGTTACTCTGACCTCTGATTGACGAGGAAGTAGCTTCCTTCCTTCAGCGAACGTGCAGTGGATGTCCGTTTTCGAATTTGGCACGGGACAAACCAAATGAAATTGCTTTCATTGTGTTGCTGCGTTTTATTTTTGCTGCCGTTTTACTCGAGATTTCCAACTAAAGAACTTCACTGGTGAGTGGCTAACTTTTTTCTATATTTTCCCCTCAGTTGTATTGATTTATTCACCTTAGATTCCGTGATCAAGAACTCGCTTTTCAAATTCATCCAGCCGTGCAATAAATTTTCAAAATTTCACTCATTCTCTATAGATAGACTCTGATTTGTTTGAAAGAGCTCTGATCGATCAATACTAAAATTCTAATTCGATTTTTGCAGATATGGTTGTGAAACTCTAACTCGCCAGACTCGAAAACAGCTATTTTCATATTGCATTGAAGCAGGCCGTGCCGAGAAGCATGCAAATCCCCTGAGACATTTTCTCCTTGGCATGCACAGAATTGCTGTTCACGACTGACCAACCGAAGGCTAAAGTAGTGGATTTCAATCACATCATTTTCGTTCTGGATAACATAAACGTTTGCTCAAGCTGGAAACAATTTCTTCAACTTCACATGGATTCTAAACTGGAAACGTGCCCACCATTCAGTTGCAATTCAAAACGCCAAAGTTGTGTATGTGGTCTGCGAAATATGTGAGTGAATCACTTAAAAGCGTTCATGATTTGCTGAATTGAAAACCCTTTTACATATATCATGATTTTAGACTGCGTGTTTAGATGCATCTAACTTTGGGACCCCTCTAAAATTTTCACAATGCGCTTTCTATTCCTTTCATGGAATTTGTGATGGTAATTACTTTTTTACGAATTTGATCTGTATTTTTAATATTGTATATTCTCTAATCGAAATTTCGAATTAAATGGATTCCAATTATGTTTTCTGATGTACTATTCAATGGCAACGCTTCTCTCCGTTTTGTTTAAATCGAGACGTTTCTCGCACTCTCAGAAGTGCACAAACATTTGCATCACGGAAAAAATAGACCTGGAACAACCCTGGAATGGAACCAGACCCCGGGGCTTCCTTGGCGGAAAGGATGGAAATATGAGGGTCAGAATCATTTCAAATTAAAGCATGGGAGAAAAGATGGACCTAGAACAACCTTGGAATGGAAGTTGGGATAAGGAGATTCCATGGGCCATGCTGTGGGGAATGGATACAACTTTGAAGATTTGAATGATTTCAAGTTAAATCATCAGAGAAAACATGGACCTGGAACAACCTTGGAATCAAGATCAGAACTCCGGACTCCCATGGACCATGAGGTCGAGGAATGCTGGTCATTATGAGATTTTCAATGATTTCAATTTATATCTTGATGCACCTGGAACAACCTTGGAATGCGAATCGGAACTCGGGGATTCCATGGACCATGTTGTCGGGGAATGGTTGCAACTATGACGACTTCAAGGATTTCAGTTTAAGTCACCATGCACCTGGAACAACCTTGGAATGGAAATGGGGACTCAGGAAATTCCATAGATCATATGTTGGGGAATGGATCACAGTATGAGGACCTCAATGATTTCAAACACAATTCTTTTTCTTTGTGTGTCCGACCACTGATCTTATCGCAAGTTAGGCAACTTTAATTATAACCGATTCCTTAATGTGTCCGCCAGCTGATCTCATCCCAACTTAATCAACTTTAATTAGAACGGATTGCTTAACGTGTCTGCCGTAGGATAGTATATATATATATTTCTAAACCCGGATCAACAGATAACTTAAAAATCTCGTACTTGTTCCCGTACTCGTTTTGAAATCTAAACCTCCTTGTTTCTACCATATAACAAGACAATTACTAAACTTATTAAACAACTAGCCAATAAGAGAAAAAACAAGCACAAGATTCTTACGTAATTTTTTAATCTTTTTACGGGCATAGTACAGCAAAGCGTCTGTCAGTAGGTCCTTCCTATTGGCCGCTATCATTTCTTTAGTAATTGCACTGAAGCATCGAAGATATGACCAGAGTCGCTCGCACTGCTCTCCATCAGTTAGGCTAAAATTTTCACAATATTTTGCTCCAAGGGTTATCTTCAAATAAAAAACAAATCATATAAAAGCTTGTTTGGCTACCAAATATAAAATGAGCAAAGACAGGCCAAATTGCACCATGTTGAAAGAAAATAATAAAAAATACCTGACAGGATGGATGATGTGCATATGTATGAAAGGAGGCAATGCTAGGCTAATTTTATTCAGCAAAGACTCTTGCTTTGAGCTCTGAAAAGAAAAGAAATAAACATTTCTTTCATGGCGAAATTGCCACAAATTAAAACAACATAGATGTATGGTATTACATTTCCAATGAAACCTGTAAATTGTTTTTCAAACCAATGTTAAAAAGTTTCACATTGAAATTGCAAGCCAATCCACATTTAGCGATGAAACAGGGTGGCAACTATATGCACAGGAACAACGATTCAATTGCATGTCAACAGGTAACATTCTTTTCCAGAAGACTTAAAAAATTTTGACTGATTATCTCAAAAAGAATTAACTTAAGTCGTTCTTCATGTGATGAGGTCGTTTATGTCTATCCCAAGCCCAGCACTGCAATGTTGAATTCTAACAAGCCTTTCCAGATAAAGCTTCAGCACAATTGTCTCCTAGCAACTACTAATCTAAAACAAATGTCAAGAAAAGTAAAATTGAACAATAGTTAATGACTGACCTCAAGATGCCTCTTTAAAATACAGGCAATATCATAGCTAACATGAAGCTGCAAATCAGGTTTCATTAATATTCCTTCAAGCTGTTCTTTGATTAGCATGACAGGATATGCAATTCTGCAAACAAACAAACAAATTAGCATTACCAAGATATAATGTTTCATAAATCACATACCGTATTCTCTCTAATGAGCGCCCCCCCTTTTGCAAGCAAAAATTTAAATGAGCCCCCTCTCCAAAGAGCGTCTCTATCCAATGACCACCTGCTCTCTCACGCTGAAAATTAAATGAGGGCACCCGGCACTCATTAGAGAGAATACGGTATCTTCACATACAACTTCAAATGATTCATTCCTTTTCTTAGTTGAAAACAATCCTCTAGCTAATGATAAAGAATTTCCGAGCCTTGCATATAATATAGTCACTTACCTCTCACCATGCTTTAAATTTATGAACTTTAGTGGAAATTCATGACAGCAAACTGACCCAAACACTGCTTTGATATCAAATAATTTATTTCTGACAAGATTTTCTGAAGCCGTAGATTCAGCATCGAAGTCGCTACAATCCGTAAAAAACAAACACATTAATGTTACCCTGTGTTTTATGTGTCCAAAAATAGTAGATTTGATCAGGCCTAGCAACATACAATTCTGCTGAAGATGAAATTAGGGAACATTCACCATGATATTTTGTATACCTGGATGAGCCTTGTTTGATTTGACTGAACAATACTATTCATAGTTTCATACAGTATCATAGTTTTCTACAGTATATGAAAATAAGAGCTATAAAAACGTAGACACAAAAAAACTAGTTTTGTATAGCATTTTATTTTGCTTGAGTAACTCATTTATCATAGTCAAAAAGCAAAATCAGGAAAAAGAGAATGGAAAAAGTACCTTTCTTGAGGCTTTTGTAAATTGATATGATTGTACAAAATGATCAGTCTCTTAATGTTTGTATATATTAGACAGGTCCTTGATTGATAACAGCACATTGTTGCTGAAGAAGCTTAGCCTGTATAAATGGGATACTATTGTTATTATTTTTATTATTATTATTATTATTACACAGAGATAGACTCAGGAAGAAAACAACATATCTTTGTTGTTACTCGGAGTTTCACACATTCGTGTGATCATCAGACAACTGATTCTTCTACACTGAGAAATTCTTATTTATTGGAATTACTTGTTACGGGCCTTACGTATTATTATTATTATTATTTTTATTATCAAAGTTCAACCTGAGGGGAGGTGGAACCTCCTGATTATCAACAGCTACTTGCATAGCAGAAACAACGTTGTGCTCAAAATTGAATGGATTTCCCAGCTAGTCTATCATATGCAGAATTATCGAAAATTCCAAAAGATAGTCTGTTTTGAGTGTTCCCATTGAAAACATTATCCTGTACCCAACTAGCTGTGTTAAAAGGGATTACATAAGTTGTCATGTGTGGCTGATTTGACTGCATACAAGGTTAGATGGGTTTTCACCAGAGTCCTTTCTATTCCTTGCAAGATAGTACCCTTAAAGGGTTTAAGCAGCCAAAAGTGACACATCTTTTTTTGCTGAATTGGAGAGAATTTAACGTGCTTAGAAGCATGCCACAAATAGAATTTCAAAATATTTTTTAGTTTTCGAGTTATTCATCACCAAAGTGAACATTTTGGACAACATTTTGTAGAAACTGTGACATCACAGTGATGCACCATCCCAGACGCCCCTGCGAACCGTTGTCAAAAACAGGCTTGCCTGAGTGTAATTTTTAGAGTGCTTGTTAATAGCTACCTACTGTTTAAATCTTGCCAAAATGGCAACAAAATCTACTATGAGAATGAATTTCATAGCCTTTTATGTTTTGCCAGGGGACTGAATGGAGAAAGCTGTATAAACATTCAGTTTGTAGAAATGTCCCTCTTCAAAAGTTCCCGAACTTGTTTTCAAATCCGACACTGCATCGTGCTTGGGTGCAGTTTGTTGGGAGACACAGCGAGAACTAGCAGCTAACACCAACGTCTTTGCTGTGCTCAATACACTTTGAGGAATCTTGCTTTGCGGTCAATAAAGAAATTGCAAGACAGCTTGGCATAAAGATAACTCTGAAACCAGACGCTATGCCCACGATTGATGTGGCAATCAGCCCTAAAGAGTCTGCTGTTGTCAGACAACGAGATCACAGAATGGTATGTAGCAGTATGGACTAATAACCAGTGTAGACTAACTCCAGAAAATAACAACAATAACTGTGTGAATGCTTTATAGATAGTTTTCACAAATTCAAGCATCACGTACCTTAAGCATGACAGTAGAGATGCTTGTATTACAATAAGAGCCACGTGGGCCCACGCATTCATCATATGTCATCACTACTCAATTTTTGGCAGTGTTCCTCCTGATACAAGACCCACCCATGAGCCACAATTCGTAGTATTTCTGGGGATGCTGCTTCACTAATCAACATGTTTTGCTTCAAATGCAAGGGAGAAAAGCCCTCGGTTGAAATGAAAAGAAATGGCACAATTGCTATGGCGATACAGTCATGTGACCACTGTCATCAAAAGTTCAAGTGGCATAGCCAGCCATTTAAAAACACCTATCGTATGATGCCCAAATACCTAACCCATTGTACGTAGGGTTAAAAGGGGCATGAGCATAAGGGAATGCAACGTACAAAGTGCGCCAACCACATGATGTATTTTCACTTGCCCCGTCCAGGAAGTTAGCGAAGCCGAGCACCCTCGGCTAGTCAACAATAACTTCTGCTGAACACTTCTTGCAATAGTCCTTTGCTTCTCTCCTGAAATGTAATTCAGGAGGATTGCCGAATATGCCTCTTGAATCTGCTAGTTTGATTTTGCAAGCTTGAGGGTCTCCATGTCCATGCCCATGTCCATTTCAGATTATCTTTATCGTTTCGAGTGGTTTAACTCCCAACACATCGGATGGTTTCTTTCTTTGGAGTGAAAGTGGTCTTTAACACCCGGACCTCAACATATATACCAAATTCGAACAGTGCCTTTATCACTGCTTGATTTAGATTAACACCAGTGTTGGATGGTTTCTCACTTTCCACCTTCTTGCACTCAGACAAAATTCCTGTGGCTGATCTCCATATGGTTGAATGTAAATTTCCATCTTAATCATATCATCGCTAGCAGTATCTGAGTACTTTTCTAAAACAGGTATATATAGCGATAGAAACTTTGTTTTTGATTGATTGATTTATTAATGGATTGACACCTTCATTGATTCTAATAGAATTTTCAAATTCCTCCCTGTATTTTCAATCTGTCAATTTTTATTCAAAATAAGTTGATCTTTGAGTATACTAATCAAATATTTGAGTGCTGTTGACGAGAGTAGCATGAGTGTTAGCCAATGCAGCGCACAACGTGCGCCAACCACATTGAGCTTTTTTCACTCGTCCGGCTCTGGGGAGGGAGCGAAGCCACCGACCCCCGCTAGTTGTATATTTGTTCTAGTAGTCCCATTTTAAAATGTTGACTTTAAGCTGTCACTCTAGTTATCTTTATAGACCTATTTGCACCTCGTCTGTCACCCCGAATGCAGTGCATGAAATTCACCCTATCAGTCAGGACGCCTGATGGATCATCTACACAGAAGAGCTGAATTTGAAAATTAGATGGCCAGGGCTAATAATCCAAACCAGACTATTCATATCTATGTTGGTCGTTTTATCATTCTACCATCATCCTTTCCAGGCAGCCACAAAAACATGTTTCAAAATTTTTAAGATGACACGACAATCGCAAAGAAGTGTGGCAAGTAAGACATCTTCCTCACAAGGACTGCCAATCCTAAATTGAAGGAGATAGAAGAAAACATTTATCCATATCAGATAGCCAATGATCAACCAGACATTGTCACACGAGTATTTAAGCTCAGACTCAAAGAATTACTCAAAGACATACTACATAACCACATTCTTGGACATGTCACAGCACATCTGTATGTCATAGAACTTCAGAAGAGAGGACTACCGAATGCACACATGAGCCTGTTTCTTTCAAAGCTGACAAACCCAGAACACCACAACAGGTATTGTTGATATGTACTAATAATTCTATCTCTCATTGCTAAATTTATATCAAAGGCACAGTGCAACTGTTCTGTACGTCATTTCTGTCATAAAATTGTTAATTATTATATTCATTGTCAGGTGGATCAACTCGTATCAGCAGAGATTCCAGACCCACAGAGTGCAAAATACCACAAGTTGGTTGAAAAGCAAATGACACATGGACCCTGTGGATATTGATATCCTCAGAATGTGTGCATGGGAAACAACACTTGCAAAAAGCGCTTTCCAAAAGTACATGTTGCTGACACTGCAATCAATGTCAACGGCTATCCTCTCTACAGATGATGCTGTCTTCATCCAGTCATTCTATATGGTCAAATTTTGGATGATACTTGGGTAGTGCCACATAACAGACACCTACTCACTCAATCATTAACTTCTGACACTTCATAAAATTCACCCAAGTCAAACATTTCTTCTTATACTGGCAAGTTCTTTTCAATAACTTTCCTCATCAAATCAAGTAACAGCAACAACAATCTGAAAAAAAGCAACAGCGAGGCGCGGCGCCGAATAGAGGCTACTCATCTCCTACCTATCAAATTAGGGTGGGAAATTTAAAAATTTCTCTTGCGCCAAGACCGTCCGTAAACACAAAAAAAATTTCAAACGTCAGGAGTTAAAAAATGATATTCAGACATCAAAACTCTCTTCAACGCCTTCAAAGAAGCAATGATTGAAGACTTTGTCAGACATGATCAACTTAACAATCCAGACATAACCTTCCAAGACAGAAACATGTATCAATGTCTACATGATATTGACAACAATTTGAAGGTTCATGGTTTGTCCATCACAAATTATGATCACCTTCCTCCGCTACCGGCCGACTTTGTCATTCCAGAACAAGGTGATTTACAACTTACCATGATGATATTCACTGTAACAATTTAGCCAATATATAATTCTATTTCTACCAAATTAACTATTGTTTATGTTTTCAGAGGAAGATCACATGGAAGTTGAACATGAAAGAGAGCAAGGAGAAGAAATGCGTGCTGCATCTAACCCAGAACAACAAGTGGTATACACAGCCATTATTCAAGCTATTGAAGCACAATCTGAACAGAACTGGCACTTTCTCGACGGACCAGCTGGCACAGGGAAAAAATTTCTCTACAACACTTTGATTTGTAACCTTCATGCACCTGAGCACAAAGTTCAGTGTATGGCTTGGTCAGGAATTGCAGCTACACTGCTTATTGACGGCAGAACATTGCATTCGTAATTCCAAATTCCAATACCATTGAAGCTGGAATCAACATGCAATGTCACAAGACAGAGCCGAAGAGCACAAGTGTTGCGTGAAACAACCCTGCTCATATGGGATGAAGCTTCAATGATACCAGCATTGTCATTACAAGCAGTTGACAGACTGCTTCGGGATATCACAAGAGTTGACAAGCCAGTTGGTGGCAAATTCAGGTTACTTGTTTGCGATTTCAGACAGGTCTCACCTGTTGTTCCCAAAGCAGGAAGGGAGAAAATCGTATCAGAGAGTCTTAAATCATATCAAATCAGTGATTTGTAGGCACACTTTCAACAACATCGCCTGCACACAAACATGAAAGCTGTTCAAGATGAATCTTACAGAGAATTCTCAAAATGGCTCCCAAGACTCAGCAATAAACAAGAACCACATAATGCACTTGACAATATCACTTTGCCACATCAAATATGCACATCTTCGCAAGAGGAAATGCTCAACTTCATCTATCCTGTACCTAACACATCACAGTCGCCCCTCGTGCTGGATCCGGTAACCATGTCAGAACGTTGTTGTCTTACCCCAAAGAATGACTTCTCACATCGAATCAATGACATCATTCTGCAAAGACTACAAACTCCTGACAGAACATACTACAGCACAGACAGTGCGATAACGAGGATCCAGAACAATCTCACTCCTAACGGAATGCTATTACATCAACTTAGACTCAAGGTATAATTGTCCTATATGTTATAATTATACATTAATTCTACATTTATTTTAAGTATTACTAATGGTCCTTCGATGATACACATCTTAATCTCAAATATACCTTATCAATATTTGGTGCAACAATCATTATTTTGAGAAGTCTAAATCCAAAGAATGGTCTTTGCAACGGCACAAGACTCATTGCAAACCATCTCCGACATAATGTGACCACAGCAGAGATCATCACGAAGAAATACAGAGGCCAGCAGGTCAAGATTCCTGAATAACATTGTCAACAAAAGACACTGAGGTGCCGTTCAACATCACACAACAACATATTTCAGTCAGACTCAAACTGCCTTACCACCAACAAGGCACAGAGACCATTTCTGAGGTATGTTGGTTTGTATTTACCTGAGCCCGTTTTCACACATTGTCAGTTTTATCTGGCTCAAAGTATTCCTCCCAGAGGAAACACACAGGAAGATAAAAAAAACTTGTGTTCCAAGAAGTCCTGTAGTCCAGAGGCTCAAGGGGGAGTATTGCCACCCAATGAGGGAGTTTACCAGACCAATTTTTTCTAGACCAGTTTTGGTGTAGATTTTGAATCCAGATGTTGATCGGGTCGGAGAGGACGCTTTTCTGAGATATGGGGGGGGGCTTTTGACCAAAGATAGGGACAAACAGGTAATTTCTCTGCAAATGGCTAACCAAAGTGAAACTTTATCAAACAAACTGTTTCTAAACCAGTTTTTAGTGCATAATTCGAATATGGAAGATGATCAGGGGGGCGAGAGCATTTTCCCAAGATTGAGGGGTTTGTCCAAAAAATGTGGACAAGAAATCAGTAGACTGAAAACTAAAATTTTCAGGGTTGATTCAGTAGACAACCGTTTTTAAACCAGTTTTTGGAGTAAAACTTCACACGATGGTGGGGAAATTACCGATACAATATAGGGGTTTTATGTCTGGAAGTGTCCATAAACATGTTTGTTGTCAGAGGTGAAATCCTTGGATTTACAAAAGACGAACAACTGCGAAAGCATTTGCCGACTAGGGATCAAAGGGCGTTATTTTATGAGCCCGTTGGTACCTTATGGGAAACCAAAGTTTTTGGGTTCCGGAAAAATTAGGGTTGCAAAGCTGAAACTCGAAGGAATTGACGAAAGGCCACCACCAGGAGTGGAGCCTGCGGCTTAATTTGACTCAACACGGGAAACTTACCAGGTCCAGACATAGTAAGAATTGACAGATTGAGACCTCTTTCTTGATTCTATGCGCACTACACTGGGCCGCATGCGCGCTACACTGATGATGGCAGCGAGTCCTAACCTCCACCGATAGTTGTGGGTAATCATCTCAAACATCGTCGTGATGGGGATAGATCATTGCAATTATTGAACTTGAAGGAGGAATTCCTAGTAAGCGTGAGTCATCAGCTAGCGTTGATTACGTCCCTGCCCTTTGTACACACCGCCCGTCGCTACTACCGATTGAATGATCTAGTGAGACCTTCGGATTGGCGCCGCCTTGGCCGGTAAGGGCTGAAGCAGAAAGCCAAGAAGACATTCAAGTTCGATCATTTAGATTAAGGAAAAGTCGTAACAAGGTTTCCTTGGGTGAGCCTGCGGAAGGATCATTACAGAGAGTTGGGAGTTGGGTTGACAACTGTGAATTCGTACAGATTCGTGTGAGGTGGCTACAGCTTGACAGGTCCGGCCTTGAATGACAGGCAGCAGTCCTGTCGGCCTCACATGCAGACCTTTTTTATAATTTTGAGAACATTTTTTGGAGAAATATCATGAGTAGTCTTTTCTGTTTACAGAGAGACTGTAGTTTCAAACATATTGGACAACTTCTAACGGTCAATCTCTTGGCTCGTGCCCCGATGAATAATGCAGCCAGTTGCCATAAGTAATGTGAATTGCAGAACTCAGCGAATCATCAAATCTTTGAAAGCGAATGGCACTCCTTGGTCTCCCAAGGAGCATTTCTGTCTGAGCTTCATGAAAAAAACTCACGTACCCGGCCTCGTGGGAGGAGGTGCAGCATTGAGATGTTGTGGCCACAGTAGTGCTGTGTGTCTTGAAGTTCAGTGCTTGCGACCCGGCTGGCCATCTCTCTGAACAGCAGGGCAGCGAAAAAGCTTTTGAGCTGCCTGGCTCGGAGCACTCTCGGAGCAACTCTCTGACACTCTGATCTCAGATCAGGCAAGACTGCCCACTGAATTTAAGCATATTAATAAGCGGAGGAAAAGAAGCTAACAAGGATTCTCTCAGTAATGGCGAGTGAAGTGGGAATAGCTCAAGCTTGAAATCTCTGTTGCTTGCAACGGTGAATTGTAGTCTCAAGAAGCGTTTTCCCGGTGGACTTGTCCTGTGTCCAAGTTGCTTGGAAGAGCACATCCGAGACGGTGCCCAGATAGATCCCCACAAAGTCTTTCATTTAATATATAGCAGCAATTTAATGTCTACTCTACACTGGATCAATAAAAATTCATCTGGCAAAGTTACCCCACAAATAGCAATAGCTGGGTGAGAAGTTTTTGGACAAACCGCCCTAATCTCGAAAAAACACCTTCTCCCCCTTATCAACATCCATCTTTTTTAAGCAGAAGAGTGAAAATATGTGGAAAACGAAAAGGAATTTCGAAAAACAAAATACATATTAGTAATATAGACGTTAGCGGGAACATATCTGAGTTGTTTTTGAAAAGAACAGAGGAGGGTAATTTCAGAGGTAGTGCAGACAAAGTTTGGCGGTTGGTGGTCTTTAACTGGGCGTTTCCATCACCAAACCTGTAATAGTATAGGAGTGGATGCAAAGTGAAACAATATCTTTTTAATCGCCCAAAAGATGGTCCGGCTATTACTAATGAAAGAACCCTTCAGGTAACTGGCGGCATTTTACAGAAACCTGCATTGAACTGAAATAAATTTTTCATAACTTTCGTGAACATTGGAATCTCTGGGAACTTTAGCGAAAAAAGTATTCATAAATCTGTCTGGGCAAAATTATAAATTTTGTCCCAAGAACTTTTTTCTTCAACTGCAATAATATTGTAACTTGTCCCCTACAAACTATCATCAAAGTCCGTGTAAACTATGCTATTTCTATTATATTATTCCCTCCCACAAAGCCCTTGGCCTAGAACTTTTCTTGAAATTTCCCCATATGTGGATGTGGAACCACTAGAATATTAACCCTTTTTACACTTATTTTTGATGACTTCATTTCGAGGCCAAGTTTGAACAAACCGTACTACAACCGTTGAAATGTACCTATGAAATGTAGGTAAATTTCAAAACAATGACTACAACAGACAACCCATCTTTTATCTTATTTACGAAGAAAAATAAAAATAGGGATAATGAGACATTGCTTAAGAATAAATCATTAACAAAACACAAGGAGATATCATGTTACTTAAAGTGCCTCTACACCTTATTTTTTTATTCTTTACATCGATAAAACTTTCTTTGCTGATTTTAGATTCGAAAATATTTTTTAAATCTGAGGTATAGTTAACGAGTTATAACGTGGTGAAGTGTTAATATTTTGCCATTTTCGCCATTTTTTTGGTTAACTTTTAGGACTGGGTCGAGCCAACTATGACATCATAGTTGAGCCTAGTTGTGCCCCGTTCATTTTCCCGTACTGAAGCAACAAATCTGACATCGATTTTCTCTCACACGATGGGCTCGATATATGTTTTTTTGACTTTGATGATAAGAAACAGGTTGGCGCATAATGGCATTTGAGTTTGAAAGGCGTGCGATGAGTTTGCAGCTGTGGGGAGGAATTACAAAATTCCCATGTAGTGCCTGCTTGTTGTGCTCAGTGGCGTAACATAAGTAACATAAGTTAGGTAGGCCTACCTATCATTTACTTTTTTTTAAATTAAAATAGTCCTTAGCTTTTTATGTTTTACGCATTGCTACTTTCTGTTTTTACACTAGCAACAACTTGGAACAATTTTTATGTTTTACTAAGTGCTTTCCTAGTATGTAGCAACCAGTTCTGTGATGTCAGACTGTAACATCGATCTGATTTCAACACAAATACAAAGCAAGCACAGTGGGATATGCCCGTTCTATGCACTGAAAATGAATAAAAAACTTACCCTGATCTTCCTGGTCTTCTGACGCAACGGACCTTTCCTCTAAAAATTATCATAAAATCAAAATTCCTGTGACGAGAAGTGGAAGCCCTGGGAGGCACCAGCACACCAGCCTCTTTTCGAGGCTAAGTTCGACTACTACAACGACTACTACAGCTACGCATTTTTCTCCATCCACCAGCATAGACTTCGCTTGCACATGCGCACTGTGAGTCAAAAAGGGGAAAGGAGAGAAAATTGGGCTTTCTTGAGTCATTAAGGAATTAATGACTCAAGAAAGCCTTCGATATGTACATGGGCCCTGGACTTTATGATATATTGATTGGGTTTTTAAGTTTTGTTGGTTAACTACTGTTAGCTTTGAGTACAGCAGTATGGTGGCCCAGCATTATCAACTGTTTTCTTTCCGCAATTTTTGTATTTTAAAAATGAATTCACAGTTGAAAATAAACTATCAATTGCATTTTCATTTTCAAATCTGAATTCATCATCAAGTTGCATTTTAAAATTGAATTTGAATTTTCATTTTCATTGTGAAATGCGACTTCAATTTCAGTTTCATTGTTATCTTTATTTTATAATGCTGTTTCAGTTTTTATGATCATCTTCACATAGAAATAAAACTTTTCTATGAAATATAAGTTCTGTTACACTTTTCATTTATACATTTCTAGTTCTCAATTTCAATTTTTGAACGGCCCAGCATTATCAATCTCGTATTCTTGTAGTAGATAGCCTGATAGCCTCATATTTATATAAAACCTTACGTGGCCACCAAACAATTCAGCAACGCGACTAAGTGTACGGGTTCGAGATTGATCGGGAGCCTCTCTTGAATGGAGACCCAAAAAATCTAAGCTTTTCAATACGATGAAAATATGATTTCAACAATCATAATTCCTCTAAAAAGGGATATGAATGGAATGCGAGTGAAAAGGATAAAATGGAATTTCCATCTTTGTTTGTGAAAAAGGACATCAATTTCCATTCTCATTTCATAAAGGGAAGCATTTAACAAGCAACTCCTGCCATTAACATGATGAATTGCCAGCAGTTCCGTCGAGGCACCAAAAAGCAAATTTCCCTTTAAAATAAAAAATGGTTCAAGAAACGTCCCTTTTCAAGCAAAGGTGTACATTTCTGTAGTGCAAAAAAGACAAGGCTGCTTTCAAAAATTTTCTTGGGGCCATTCTGCTCCTGGCCCTTCTATTGACCAACTTGTCCTTTTTTTATAAATACAAACAGTTTAATACAATGATCCTTACTTTGATTCTTCAGCAACATGGACAGTTACCCAGGTCCAAAAGCGTGGCAAGGAGATTTCGACAGATACAACGTAAATGGAACACAGTACATCCACTAAAGCAATTCTTACTTCCACATGCTTTCATCTAATCACTCAATGAAATACCTCATCACATTACTGCATATAATCTGTCCTGGATCGTCGCCTCTGTATTGTGTAATGCAAATTTCCTTTTGATTACAGGAGAGTGAGACTAAGTGTTTACACATAACTGGTGTCAAAGCCAACGTTCAGTGTCTGTGGTACAATCCATGGAAATGTTGAGCCAGGCACATTATGCACAGAAAATGAATTGCCAGTTTAATTCATGTCATAAGCAGAAGCTTGAATGCCTCGAAAAATGTTCGATATACAGTCCATGCACAGTTGTAGTGGTTTCCATTTAAGACCCCATTTAGGCTGCCAGATGTACACAAATTGGCTTGAAACACAGTGTCTTTAAACCCAGATCCTTTCCCAATTTTCCCTAACAGGGTAAAGTTCTCTTTAAGAAAATGGAAGTCACCAAGATGAACAACGACATTCTCAAAAATATCTGGAAAATTCCAGATCAGTTTATAAACATTTATTGCAGCCCCGGCATCAAGCGTCACATTGACGTACGACATGTTGGCTTCAGCTGCCAGCTTTTGAAGATATTAAAGGTACCGAAAGATGTTGGTGAAATCTGTGACTTTCGAGTTGATTGGTGGTGGGTAAGTCAAGACAGTCTTTCTCAAAGGATCTGTTAGTAAAGACTGCCTAACATGTGTTAGCCAACCTGCATAACTCGAAACTGTCTAATCTGATAAATTGCAGTGTCTAATTGTCAACCAAAACAGGATACTGACTCTACACGGAGTCAATGAGCACTGATCCTGCTCTTGCATAAGAAGGTGAAACGCAGGTGGCTCTTTTTGATTTTCAGATTTTCAGAGGCGATAGCGATGAGGACGTTTCTTGAAACGCAATCATATGCGTTGAGTTAATGGCCCGTGAGCAGTCTGAGTCTCAATATTTTTATCAAAATTGTCAACCCAGAAGTAGATGAAAACTTTTTCATTTTCTTCTGCTGGCATTTGTGACAAAGGTTTACCTTTTGAAGCTAAAACTTGCGCTCTTTCAGCCTAGGCCGTTTCTACTTCACATACTAAATTGTAGCCGGTGCAGTGGGCTAGACGATTCAATATCTGCACAGGCTTCTTCTGCCCAGCTATATTGTGAACACCCAATCCACGTAAAAAGTGTTTCGTAACAAATTTACCTCTGGTGACTCCATTAATCATGTCTGCCGAATACGATGAAATAAGTCGGGACACTCTCTCTTGACTTGGGTGATCCTTACTTATTTGCAAGCATTCGAGAAATGATATGATTGATTCTGGAGGTTGTCTTCTGCCCTTGTTCAATTCTTCCATAGTGATGGGCCATCTTACCTCGGGAAACACCTTGGCTAATTTTATGATATCTTCACCAAGGTATTCAGCAGCCTGTTTTATCATATGATTGCAGGCATTGAATTGTAATAATGCTATTGTGATAATGTAAAAAATTGGGCAGTTAGCCTACTGGCCCGAATTGCTTGAGTAGGAATGAACTTTTACCGTTGGGTGTCCCAATTTGTCGTGCAAATTGTACGGGCGGTAAACCTGGCAGTACTTACCGAATGGTCAGACTGCAAAATGATGACTGAAATCATAATGTAAATCAATAAACAATAAAAGAGGACACAGAGGGTGGGAGGAATTGAATGGAACATGTGCGAAGCACACTCATAAAACAATGATTATTCCACCTATGGCCCCTGCAATTAAAAACCTCAAAGGAGAGGAGATGAAAGACGTCGATTGACAACGATATTGGAGATGCCAACCCCATGGGTGTTTCACTGCAGGATCAGGGATCCGATTCTCATCAACCCTTCAGCACTTTGCCGTGTGCAAATAACAAGGAATGGATGATTTCTTTCCACATTAACTCTGATTAAACTCGAAATTTAATCACCATTGAAGAACTTCCATCGACACAGCTTGATTTTCTCCAATCACCCTTTCATTAATGCATCAGACTACTGCTTCCAAAGTTCCAATGCAGCGTTCACTTTCTAACTGTTCCGAGTCAGCTTTCTTCTTCCGTATAAAGTTCGTACGATAACATTCATGGTATTTAAACTCCTTGGCTATTAAATCAAGATATTTGGTTTGATACTATAAGCTTTTATCTTCTTGACTTTCTGCTGCCTCTTTGATTGTTGCTTCAGCATTTAACGCTGTGATTGGCAAAATTGCTTTCTTTTTACATGTTATACGATATTTACCACAAAAGTTACATTCCTTCGGGAAAACTGGTCTGGGACTCTTTATCTGAGGAAACTCAGGCTCTTTCAGGGCGTCAGCCATTATCAACCCTTCTTTCATCGGAGCTGCCATAAAGTGCAGGAGAGGAATTTTTGGTGGAAAGCATAAGAGTAAATTTCTTATAGCAAGGCTCTAGATGAATTCCATGCCTCTCTGGATCTATTTCATCTGGAATTGAATGACATTGCTGTTCATGATAGTTTTGGCCCCCTAGCTCTTCAAGATAATCCTTGGCAGCATAAATCCTCTCCTTGTTGATCTCAGATATGGATTTTATTTTACTATATTTGGCTTCTTTAATTGTATAATGTATTATGCAGTGGAGTTTTTCCATGACTATAAGAGAAGTCGAAAATAAAAATTCTTCATATGGATTCAAAAGTTAAGAAAGTTTAGTAGTCATTTCAGTCTTTCTCAAAGAAAGCGTATAAGCACATGTCATTTTCATTACCCGTATGCCTCTATAGAAATAAAGAAGACTCAGGTAATAACAATTTAAATATTCAACACCTTAAGATCCTTGTTGTCTCATGCAATCTTCGCATGTAGAAATGAAAATGTATAAACTGGAACCACCTTGCTTTGCTTGCTCTTGACTTTCAACTTTGCATAGACTAGTATATCCAAAATGTATATCGAATGTCAACCATGTCAATAAACTCAGCTCATGAAGGGCTCCTTACGTCAACTAAACAAAGTAATTGCAACAGTAATAAGCCTGCTGACACCATTCATGCTATTCTGAGATGAGAACAGTGCATCTGACGTCAGCACTGCTCAGGAAGAAATCTGAGGACATCCACGTCTCCATAGTTTACAGTAAAAAGCTTAACCCCCTTCTCTTTAAAGGCCCCCCCCACTTCATACGACAAAAACTGCAGACTTTCGTCATAATATTGCGAATTTCTAACTATACATGCTTGAGAATGAAAACTTTTTTCTCCAGTCCTGTTTAAGAATCAACCGCTCTGATAAGCCCCCTTCTATTACCTCGAAAATTAAATAAGCCCCCCAGGGGCTTAGTGGAGCTTTTACTGTTTTTTGACAGTGCTTTTCATGTCTTATGGATTTCACATTTTAAAAACAGATTTTAGGTCCCCTTTTGATCTCGTTTCCATATAAGGGCATGGGTCACTGACTGTCACACGACCAATTATGCCCCTTTTCTCAATGATGAATATAATTTGGCCAAGAGAAGCACATTGTCTATTTGCCCACCCGGAAGCGCAATAGCGCTTTCGTGGGGGTTTGTAGTCTGCCGCACAGGATGGTTAGAGCTTGATTCAACGTTGAACTTGAAGATGAGTCAGCAGAATTTTACACCGCTGCCTATTGTGACGTAAAACAATAAGGTGCATTGTTATATTGTTGAAGATTTTCAAAGATTCGAGGATTGTTACATCAGCCAATGAAAAGTGAGAATTGCGAATATCAAGTGAAAAATCCAATTTTCTGAAATGTTCCAGCAGATAACATTTGGAATTTTAAATGCTGCAGAGAAATTACTGTTTCTGTCTACATATATATTTGAAGCAACTTGTCAGTCATGTACAAGCTTTACATTTGGTAGAACAATTGAAATTGTTGTAAATTACATCAGCCTTTCACATGTTTTGTCATCTGGATTTGATTTGCATGATTGGCCGAGGTATCTTTGTTATAACAATTCAAACTGACAAAGCCTGCAATGTCCAAGTTGTCTGAAGGGAAATTGCTATGACTACTTTCACACATTTTGCTTCTGATGCCATGAACGTATTAAAATTCTTTGACCATATAGTTATTCATCATTTTCGATTTGAACTAAGAGGGGTTACTTAGGTGTTTTTGTGGCCATTTAACATGTGCCAAAAAGAGTAGTCTTTGTTTGAACTTTATTGATGATCTTTGTGTCACAATAATAATTTTTCAAACCACAACAGCTCTCTTTCATAATCTCCCGCATGGCTGGTTTTTTGCAATTTATGTGCACAATAGGTATCAGCAAGCTCAAGATTCTACGATAAGGACATTTCAAGATAATGCAGCTCAGATTGACAGAAATGAAAAACATGGCTCAAAACTCACATGGTCACTTTTGTCTGACAAAAATGCTTGTTCCCTTAAGAGGAAAATGAATGAATTTTCTGAAGATACAGAACCGTCACTACATTGTAATATTAAAATCCAAAAGTTATCATCTGAAAATGTAGACAAACAGGATGTTGGCAAAAAGGATAGGTCATCAGGTAAAATAGATAGGCTGTCTTACTACAGAAAATACTATCAGGAGAAAAAGATGACTACAAGAAAGCCTGGAGTTATTATTCAAACTGACAAGAGCAAGTCGCAAAGTTTATTCAAAACCAACAAGCAAATTTTCAAAGACAATAAGTTAAAGTGCTAATACAACAAATTTTTACATGGTGTTTTTATTTCAAAAATCTATAGATTTCAATGCACTGAATAACGTGGCCCAAATAAAATTTGCAAATTATGTATACTTTTTTCTCTATTAACCTTCAAAGTAGGCAATTTTGACCTTTTTCATGCGAAAACAGAACATCACTGTGATGTCATCAAACGTTGTGTCTGCAACGTCAGGCAGGTTTTTCTATTGAAATTCGACATGGCGAGCTGTGAGCGAGCACACACATGACGGGTATCTTGGGAGCAAATAAATCATAGAACTATTTACATGTTGTAGAGATACATAATGGAGACAATTGTATGATTACTCAGTGTTGTGAAAAAGTATCGTTTCATAATGTTGCTGTTAGTATTTCAAAACCAATCAAACAGAACAAGGTATTTTTAAGGAGTTCAGGAGACAGACATCATTCCCACCCACCGACCATGATAGCACGATTTTCTTCATTATACATAGCTCTAATTTTTGCTTTGAAGTAAAGAGAGATATTGGGAAAGATTTTAAAGATGAGATTGAAGCTGAAATCAAACGCTATTCCTGCAATAGATGCAGTAAACAAGCTCGTAACCCAAGCTTCTAAAAACAATTCAGTGTCTGTAATTTCAAGTTAAATTAAGTTATTACAAAAAATAAGACCTGGGATAAGCCAAATCAGGGCTACGTGTCGTTCCACAGTAACTCAAAGCAACAATGGTGACGTGGGATGACGTCACATTTTTTCGGAGGTACCCATTTTCAAACTTAAATTGTGTCTTTAACTTTGAACAAAATGACACAAATTGTTTTCAGAACGACGGTTAAACGATTCGCCCTCTGGTGGTCCAGCCGGAGCTCAAATATTCCCACCCTGAGTGGAGCTATTTAAAAAAACCAGACGACGTTCGAAAAAAGCCATTGACTTCTATTGGGAAAAATATTTTGGGTAATCACTGTGGCGTCACAACGTTGATTCAAGGTGGCCTGCATCAAACTGATCAGTACATCTTTGGCTTTCATTTAAAATAAAAAAATTGATATGTCAAATTTCGTTCCATTAGCACTTCAAAGAACACTACATCAACACATTGCAAATCCTCAAATGATTTTTCGACAGAGTGCTTCAATAGATTTGACATGGGCCTGCATGTCACATTGGGAACAATGGCCTTCCTTTGTCCCAAAGCTGGTAGTTCACAAAAAAATTTGCACCATTTTTGACGGACAATGGCAAACTTTCAAGAACAGCATTTGCGATTGGTTAATGAAACAATGCTACAGTATGAACACTTATCCCAACCCTACCACAACCTTCGTATTTTATGTGAATCAATTCTTCCCAAGAACCAATCAGAAATAGCTTGTTTTGAAAGTTAAGCAATACTATCTTTGTTCCAAAAACTGCTCCTTTTTTATGGCAAGTTCCCGCTGTTATGTTTTTTCAGTTTCGCGGAATATTTTCAACATGATGTATCACTGAGGATCTTTCCCCAAAACTGGTAGTTTTGATCAACTATTGTTTCTGAAAGCAACTGGTAATTGTACCTATGGAAGTACAAATGTTCCAAAACCGGTTGGCGGACAAAGGTAGAACCCAGTGGTAGAACAACTTAGGTCAAACACAGGATGAAATATTTTACAGTACTTGCCCTTCCCCCGCTTTTCTTCTCATTTCTGTTTTTGAAACGTGGGCATTGAGTAGCAGCAGCTATTTCTAGTTTATTTATGGTTTAGGCAGTATTTACCACACTAAAACGTGTTTTGTAAAATAGTCCTCGTCCGCAGAGGTACAGACAAGACCATTCCTCAATTAACCCCCATTTTAACCCCCAAAAGAGCGGAAAATCCCTGTTCACCATCACACTCTGAGAGCCTGAAACTGGTAATTGAATTTTCCCCGACCCAAAGTGGTACTCCCCGCCATTTCCGTCTGGTCTGATAGAATTTCAATTTTCTCAAGTATCTTCCAGAAACATTATCATTATGTGAAGTTTGCAAAATAAATTCTTCAAATTTACCTTTCTTTTCCATGCCATATCTTTCAGAGAACTCAAATACATGGTTCGGAATCCCATCTGCCATGAGTGTCTTCTTTTGTGCTCGGATCCTATGACTGTTCCAAACAGTGTCTTTGAAATCATCTAGCTCATTTTGCAACATGGGTATCATAACGAAGGCAAGGATTGATCTAAGAATAACAATTTTAGGGGTCTAACTAACTAACTATTATCTAACTAACAATCTAACTATTTACTGTACCTTGGAAGCATGTTAAAAACATTCATTATATATCTAAAAAATGCGAGAAACTTTTGGTAGCAAAATGGTGCAAAAATGGTGCAAAGTGCCTACCAGCCCCTGGACCATAGTTTCATATAAAATTGTGTGTATCCTTTCCCCCAACCTTTGGGTATTTTTTAAAGAAATAATTCCTTTGTTTATACCTGTCCAGATTTTCATTGGGGTCATAATGCAATTCTTCTTTCAGCCACATTAAACCAGTTTTAAAGAATTTTTCAAGCCTATCATCTAGTTCCCTCCACCATCTGAATTAAGTAACCAAAGAAAATCAGATTAAACACAATGGTAAATGGTTGAAAGGGTTCATTATTAGGAAATCACTGAAATTAGAGTTGTCATAACCCCATAGTTACTGTGTGAAATTATCAACTTTGCAAACAATTTATCGTACTAGGTCTAAGACTTAGGACATATATACGTGATTTGATGGCGAGGGTCCAGAAATGACAGAATCAGTAGCATTCTCCAAATCTCCCTGCAAGCTTCTCAGATATCCATGCATTGTGGTCATAGTAGTTGTTCCTGTGCCTTTGTTTATCCGTATGTAATTGGGGAGTATTTTAGTTTCCATCACGGATTTTAGGTACCATTTACCCATACAAAGTGCATTGGGATTGGTATTCAATTTCTGAAGCCACAAAACCTTTCTGGCTGTGTCTATACAGCCATAGATGGCCAGGGGAAATGTTGAATTCTTATAGCCCATTACTTTATGATGTCCATCCAAAGAGTAACTCCACTTGGGACACAGCATGACAAAATGGCTCCTTTTCTTTCTTCTTCTTTGCTCCTGGCTTTCTTTCGGCTAGACTATCAGGATCAAGATCAGACATGATATTGTGAACTAGGTCCCTTGGAACATTCATGTTATATTTCTAGTGTATTTTCAATGACATTGCTCTGTAAGGGCGGTCGGACCTTGTAATTCCTTGTTTATAGCTTCTCTTGCATCTGTAAGTGAAATGTTACCATAACCGTAACATAGTTTAAAGTGACGAAGCCACCTGTCCAGTGTCCTCACACTCCATGTATATTGATGGTAGTCCCTTCTAACAAAATCTAAAATTCCATCATGATCATGAAACATATTCCCGTTTTGATCTACTTTCTTTAATCTTTTCTCTTTGCACTCCTCGGCAATATGACCTCGGCTAAACCATAGGCTTCAGTACAGAATTGGCATTTCTTGGCTGCGTGCAATATATTTCAATTTAGTTTCATTTCAATTTAATTTCAATTTCATTTGAATTTTTTTTTATTTTAAAAATAAAAGCCACATTAAAATTAGAAATGAAATTAAACTGATTTCAAATTACAACTACCTATTATTTACATTATTTACAACTTCCTATTATTTACAACTACATAGATACCTTTCAAAGAACTCTCCTAAGAAACATACTGGGAATCAGATGGCCCAAAAAGATTCGGAATGAAGAATTATACAGAAAAACTAACACAACTAAATGGAGTGAAACCATCAAGTACAGAAGACTAAGCTGGCTTGGACACCTCCTGCGACTCCCTGACAACGCGCCAGCCAAGCTAGCTCTGCATGAAGCACTTAGGCCTGTAAAACGTCCAACAGGAAGACCTAAACTCATATGGATCAAGCAAATCTCAAATGACCTCAAGAGCACCGGTCTCTCCCTCACAACAACCCACATACAACAATTAACTGAAAAAGCTGCGCATCGCCCCACCTGGAAAGGCTTCATTGGTTGCGTCATATCAGTCTAACTGATGAGAACGTTCACTACTACTACACTATTATTTTCAATCAAAATTTACATAAAAGTAATGCGGCAGCTCTCGGCCACCATACAGGGCTGGAACATAATTAGTAAATACTTTTGTGTGATACTTTTAATGTATTTTTCTAGAAAAACTTGAGAAGTAATTTTATGAAGAACTGTAAGCTGTAATTTTATAAACAAAATGTTCGTGACCAAAATTGGGGATTTTCCTGGAAAAATTATTTATCTGAGTAAGCTCTCTTAAAGAGTAGCTGGAATACGTGGAAGGTTTTTCAAATTTTGCAAGTGAAGTTGATTTATCAATGTCTTTCCAGTTAGTGAAGCGAAGAAACAACGCTGCATTTTTTAAAGTGCCCCTACACCTTATTTTTTTATTGGCTAAAACTATAGATTCAAATGCGCTGATTCTGAATCCGTTGATATTTTTTTGATATGACAAGTAGTTTTTGAGATACGAGGCAACGCGTGCCACTTTTTCGTGGTCAACTTTTAGGACCGTAATTTACCTACTATGACATCATAGTAGGTAAATTCCAATGTAGTGGCTGCTCGTTGTACTCAGTGGCGGCAGGCGTAGGCCTACATTCAGTATAATAAATAGTGTTTGCGTTGCGCTTTTGTTGTGTCTCGTTATGTGTATTCGTGGGTATCTGTGCAATTTTGGTGATCAGAATCGAATAGAAAGTTTCCATACATTAACATTCTTCGTCGGATAGTAGTTCATGACAGTAGGGATTGCAGCGTCGAGGAATGCTACAATGGCGAGGGGATAGGATTGATCGTATCGTAGAGCAAAGCAGACCGTTGGTAGTGATTTCGACGAAGGAGAAACCTGATGCATTTGATCCCATTTGGCTAAGAACTCTTTCAGTCAAAGCCATGAAAGAGATGTGAGCAAGAAAAGAAATGTTGAAAGAAAACTTTCTGGGCATTTGACTAGATCTGAATTATTATCTTTTTTTTTGTGTGTGTGATGAAGTAAAAGTGTATATCGAAATTCAATATACGCAATAATTTAGGCCATCATATCCGTGTCAGTCGAAACCTTTGGGGTTTGAAGAAGCTTGAAACAATTCGATTTTCATTTGGAACGGCAAGTGTAGAAAATCTGCAACACAATTCCTTATTACTACACATGAATTTCGTTATTGTACCGTAATTATTGCGCTTTGTTGTTTGATTTATTTCATTCATGATGAGGCGTCCATAGAATTTCTTCCGTCGTTGCGAATTGATGAAATCTATCCATCTCCTTCTCCTCACAGTTTTGGGACGATCATCCTGATAAAGCAGAATTTTGTGAAGCCATACAAATTTTGATTTATCGGGTGTATTTCCATGGGCTAGCAAAACACATCGATATGGCATATTTTCCCAGTTTTATCATCATGTTTTGATGCTCTTCTTGGCATCCCCGTTCCCGTACAGTTTTAACATTGCACGGCCCACACCCGCCTCCACTGAGCACAACGAGCAGCCACTACATGGGAATTTTGTAATTCCTCCCCACAGCTGCAAACTCATCGCAAGCCTTTCAAATTTCAATGTCATAATGCGCTGACCTGTTTCTAATCATCAAAGTCAAAAAAACAAATATCGAGTGCATCGTATGAGAGAAAATTGATGCCGGATTTGTTGCTTCAGTACGGGAAAATGAACGGGGCACAATGGCAACAACTATGATGTCATAGTAGGTAGATCCCAGTCCTAAAAGTTGACCACAAAAAATGGCGAAAACGACGAAACATCGACACTTCCTCGCGTTATAACTCGTTAACTAGACGTCAGATTCAAATACTATTTTCGGATCTAAAATCAGCAAGGAAAGTTTTATCGATATAAGGAATAAAAAATAAGGTGTAGGGGCACTTTAAATGCTCCCTAATACAAAATTAAGCAGGGTTAATGGTCAAGAAATAGTTGCGTTGATATGCACAGTTGCCAAGCTGATTATTGTTATGACCAGACGGATATGAGCCTTGTACACAGTTTATCAACATTCTTCACACCTGGGCATAGAAGAATACCAACTCCATATTAAGATTTCTGCAACACCTTTTCTCGAGAAACCCTAGGGGTATATAGCTGTACAGAATTTAGCATCTTCAATCACTCTTGGTTAGACTGCATGGAGCAAGCACAATTTCTCACTGGAGCTCTTAGCAATAGCACAATTTTTCATGTCTTGTTCTCTCGAATCTGACGAGAAGTTTTTGGGAAATGTGTTAATGCTGATGCCCATATGACGCCCGGATGGCTGATGTCGTCCATACCTACCTTTCTGATTCATATTTTAAGTTATCCCGGTGAGGTTGTTTCTTGATACTTTATAGTTGGGCATGAATTGTTTATTGCACTTGCATCATTGCGCTTTGCTCAGCTTACTTTTCTGTCCATCTAGTCAACATATCTGCGTGAAAATTTTCATGTTGCCTATTCTTGTAAGGATTTTAAGTGTAACCAACGTGTGAGGGGCTGTTTTTCTACCCTCCTGCTTTTTATGGCCACTGGGCTGGCATTGTTTTATCGTAACATTTTGAAACCTATGTATGTTTCTACTTTACAAATCAAAAGCATGTCCAAATGTGCCATTGTCATGCGATTTAACTCTCAATTGTATTGCTCATGTCATTTCTCAAATAATGATTGGTCCTCGCATGTGCAGTTATGCCAGCAGCTCCATGTCTCTCTTCACAGCATTCAATGTCCCACTAGCAAATTTGTGGGTTGAGTAGCCTGACATTCATTGCCACATAAAGATTTTACAGTTGTCAAGTGTACTTTAATACTAGCCATAAGCTCTGTACAGTGGCTCTGTTTTTTCTTGCTTTCCTCAAATTATGAAAGTGTGACAGTGTGGAACCTGTGGCCAAAAATTTGTTGCAAGGGTTTTGGCAACCGCGGGGGGTTTACCTCTATTTGGTTCATGTTCCTTATTTTCAAGGCGGTATTTGTTCTGGTTGCTTGCGGAAGCTGGTGTTCCCCTAAAACTGAACTGGTTCACGCAAGTGTTCCATATATTTCCAATCCAAGACTAGGCCTTGCATAGTATTGTGCTTTGGTATAGTTTTGAACAGCAATTGGGATTTGTCATTAAATCTGCGGCCCTGTTTGCCGAAGGCCCTTTTTCCATTCATAAGTATTGGACCGATTCCGATAAGTGTGAGTTTTTCATTCAATTATCTACAGTTGGATAGGTAACACCCAGGCCAACATTTCCTTTACGTTGCATACGTCACCACCCTTCTAATACTACATTTCTGCGGAGTCACGTGATGACGCATTTTCCTTGCCAAAAACAATAGATTTGACCCGAAACAATAGGTCGAGTGCCCCAAAATAATGGTGAACCATGTGATCACAAAGGCTTTTTTGTATGTGGGTATATGGCAATGAAATTCACGCTGAATGTTTAGTTTCCAAACTCAACCATGGTAATGGATTTTGTTTTTCGATTTTCTAAAGAATTTTTGAATTATTCCATTAATTATTCTGCTAATTGTGCTATCAAGAAAAAATGAGGTTTTACGCTGCCAAAACTTCCAAATTTGTGTCACAAACTCCATTTTCAAACAAAGTATTTGTTGTTCATGTCATCCGTTTCATCTTTTGCTGTAATTTGATTGGCTCTATCGTGACTTCACATGAACAGTCACACGTTTTTCTTTATCATGCAAATTTGCCCTCGGGTTGAACAGCAGGTACTTTTGGAGAGGATGCATGTTTTTGTTTTGGAAACAAAAGATTTCTGGCGGCATCTTAAAGTGTTTTAAGACCTCGATTTTCTTTGTAAACATTTGCTAGTTGTATGAGAGACCTCCGGAAAATTAAAGGAAACAATGGAGAACACAGGTGATAGCTCTGTTTTGTATTCTGAGTTCAAATAGTTGTAGGTTTTGTAGTAGGCTTCGGCATGGTTGTGATGCAGGGGCCTAATGTAAACAAGCCCAAATTTTAATAAACAAGATATGATAAGAGTTTATCAGGCCAGCGGAGCGAGCCAAGCTGTTGTAAAAGGAGTAGGCAGAGGCACGAGTGTGGAGCTAACCCATTGCACGTGGGGTCAAAAGGAACATGAGCGCACCTGCATGCAGCACACGAAGTGCCCAACCACATTATTTTTTTCTCACTTGCCCCCCCCCTCTGGAAAGCGAGCGATTGTGAGGGCCCCCGGCTAGTCATAAATAGAGGGGACCTGGCAGAGGAGGTCTTTTGCCACTCTGCACACATGCTAACTTTTTCAGACACGGATCCGTTTATGTGTTTGTCTGTGTCATTGCAGTGAGACGTTTTAGAACCATTGGGAAATGATATTTAGCTTACCTGGTCCTCAACTTTCAAATTGTTGATGACTATGTCCATTCATTTGGTTTTTCTTTTGACCTGGGGCTTTCGGCATTTATTAATCTGTTTTTGGTATTGTTTTGCTTTCGTGGTCAAGTCATACCAGCAGGGATTTGGATATTGTCTTTGATTTTGGGCTGAGCGTTCACTTTGTCTTGATTCAGAATGGTTTGCTGGAATCGATCATTGCTGAAATTTCAAAATCCAGCTATGAAACGTAAATGTTAATACTATTGCTAAATCATTTTTGATGGATGGAGGCCATCTTTTGTGGGACTAAAGGCTTTTTTTATAAATTCACATCTCTCTCTTGGTTAGACATAAAGTCTTCTATAGATTCCTGCTAAATATTTTTCACAAAGTTAATTCTCAAAAGTTAATAAGCTTTGATAGATTGACAGTTTGTTGATTGGACTGATTTCAGAAGTTCTTGAAATTATCAAAGGTTACAACTGTCAGTACATAAATTATATGAAGTAGTCAGAAACAGGAGGAGCTGGAAGACCAAAGCAATCTGCTGTTAAAGAGCCATACAGACAAGAACGAGCATTTTGAAGAATAGCACAAGTAATGTACATTTTCCCCACTGAACTAAGTTGAACTTTTAAGTTCTTCTTGAAATCCATAAATTTGCAATAATTAATGATGTCTCCAAACAGCCACTCAACTAAAATTCTCACTTGCCTCGTGTATTTGTTCCAGTCTTTCTGTAAAACACTTAGGTGGGCACCTTTAAATGGCGCCTGGAGCTGTGGCCTCAAAGCATACGCAGGGTCACCATACACACAAAATGTTACCATTTGGAGACACAGAATACTGGTGCACTTGATTTAGGAGGCCAGGGCAGCAAGAATAGCACAATCCTGTCTCTTCCCCTCCACTGGACCATATAAAGTGGCACTTAGACCATTCGGAGCTGCAGTTGATTGAAATTTAATGGCATGGATTTTCTTATATCTGTTATAAAGAACTTGCTGGTTCTTTCCTGGACGACACACTGCCCTGACAATACCATCTATGAATCCCGAACAGTTGACTAAAGGAGCTCCCTTTTGGTGTATGGTGTTTGCAAAGTGTTTCAAATTCCCTTGAGACAGCCAAGGTTGATTTAAGTTGGAAAGCAAATGACTTCATTGGTTATACGAGCGGACGGTTATATATAATACTCATGACATGTTGTGTTACGATGCATAACTGAGGCACTGGGCGTGCAAACCTGGCAGCCATGTCTAAATACCTGCAAGGGTATGCAAATATTTTCAGCAAACTAGACAATGCCTCAGTGCCATCAACTTTGATGCCATTATAACAAGTTCTTACGTTTGGTATGCCTGAAATACCAACCATATCATAAATATCATTTCTATATAAACGAAATTCTGTTTTACGTTGGTCGTCTTCCAAGGTATCAAGGTCAAAAGCAGAGTATTTCCAGTATGGCAAGTCAGGACTATTTGAGGTGTTCAGATCACACAGGACCACAAACTCTTCCGTGCTGATTAAGTTTGACATATGTGCTTCCAGTAGTGATATCCTATTCTTCCAAAATTTAGGCATGACGAAACAAAATTCAAGAAAAACTCTTGTTTATGCTTGCTTCTTCTTTCTGGGCTCGAGTACAGTAGGTTATTACTTTACCTGTCCTGTCGCAATCGCACAAAACAATAGGTGGCATAAAATTTAACTGAAATTGGGCCATTCTGACTTTCCAGCCACTTTTCACGTTGAAGTTCCCGAAAGAAATATCATAATATGGCTTTTGCTGGAATGCAGACAATGACCTCTTTAGCATGCTGGGGTTGGTGTTGCCATAGCCGTCGATATTTCGTAAATTCTCTAGTATTATTAAATAGAGAACTTTGCTTAAACTAGCCTTTCAATATTTCTTGGTCCACTAATGTAGAAATTGATGATCTGGTTGAAGAATTATTTAATTGAACAAAGAAGACAAAGCATATTTAATATGCTGTGGTGCATGTATAGTACCTAAAATGCATTTTCTTTAAAACTGACAACAGTTTAATTTCCATTAACTCTGTTGTTCAATGTATTTTGTATTTCTATATGCTTAATTCTATTATTTATTCAACTGTCTCATTTTTGCAAATGAAATGTATCATTTCTTTGGAACTTAGGGCCTTATCACATGAGCCCAGCTGACCAGGCTCGCCTGGATTGCTGAGATCTCACTATCCATGACAAACACACATAAAACACCTCTTGCTATCACATGAGACCCACTTTCACCAAGGGAAATCCTGGTTGAACGGGCTGATTTTTCCCGATGTAGTCGCTCCAGCCCGGAAAAGCAGGCTGAAAATAATGACAGTAGGCATGTGTTGAAAGTGAAGTGCAAGGCCAAAAGTGAAAAGCAGAATACAAGATGGCTGCCAACAACAGAAAATCATTAAGATGGTCTGATGAAAGGCTAGAAAACGTATTAAAATGTATAATGGATTTCAGAACGCAGATGAACTATCGTGGCGCACTTCGTGCACTGCATTCGCTTACCCTCATGCCCCCTTCAACCCCACGTACAATGTGTAAGCTCGCTACGCTCACCTGTAGTTTGTGCACTTTGTGTGCTGCATTTGCTTACGCTCATGCCCCCTTCAACCCCTCTTACAATGGGTAAACTCGCTACGCTTGCCTGGGGTTTGCGCATTTCGTGCACTGCATTCGCTTACCCTCATGCCCCCTTCAACCCTACGTACAATGGGTAAGCTCGCTACGCTCACCTGTGGTTTGTGCACTTAGTGCACCTCGTTACGCTCACCTGTGGTGGGCGCACTTCGTGCGCTACATTGGCTTACGCTCATGCCTTCACTCGCCTGATAACCCCTTATCATAATTTGTTGATTAAAAATTTGGGCTTGCTTACATTAGGCCAAAGCATCGCAAGCATGCCGAAGCAACAATGGTGGTTGCCTACCACCTAAACTACAACTATTTCAATCAAAAAACAAAACAAAGCTATCACCTGTGTTCTCAACTGTCTCCTGTAATTTTCCAGAGGTATTTCAACAATTAGCAAGTCTTTACAAAGATAATTCAGGTCATAAAACACTTTGAAAGGTGCCGAGTTATCCTTTGTGTGCAAAACAAAAACCCGCGTCTTCTCCAAAAGTACCTGCTGTTCAACCCGAGGGCAAATTTGCATGATAGCGAAAAATGTGTGACTGTTCACGTGAAGTCGCGGCAGATCCAATCAAATTACAGCAAAAGGAGAAACGGTCACATGAACAGCGAATAATTTGTTCGAAAATAGAGTTTGCGACACGAATTTGGAATTTTGGCCAGGGTAAAGGGTAGTTTTTTCGTGATAGTAAAATTAGCAGAATAATTAGTGGAATAATTAAAAAATTTGGGAGAAAATCGAAAAACAAAATCCATTACCCTGGTTAAATTAATAAACTAAACATTCAATGTGAATTTCATTGTCATATATCCACATACAAAAAAGCCTTTGTGATCACACGGTTCGGCGTTTCGTCCCATTGTTTTGAGCCGTTCAACCTATTGGTTTGCGTCAAATCTATTGTTTCAGCGTAGTTTCGAGCCCTTGTCACGTTACTCCACAGAATCTATATATTAGGTAGTATGTGATGGTTTTAGCCCCACAAACAGGGCCAGCCCGGTCAAATGGGCTCATGTGATAGCCTCCTTAGGAAAGCTTTTATGTGCCCCTCCTTCTATTTCTTCGTATAATTTGTCATCTCTTAATTCACTGACCATGAATGAAAATTCATTTTCAAGTAAGTTTTTCTTATGGGTTCCAATTGATGAGTATTTAGCACTTGGGCTGAGCTTTGTTCTATGCCTCTGTTACTTTTAAAAGATTTTCCAACTCGATCTGTTGTTTTTCTGTGAAAATGCCATATTTCTTTTTACCTCTTGTTTTGCTTCCCCATTTAACAACTTATTTGCATAATCTAATGGCACATATTTTCCCATACCACCTTAAAAGTTGACTGTATTGTCATGACGTAGCCGTGGAGCTTTTCTCTCACTGAGTTGAAATAATATTTGGGCTTTGAAGTTAAAATCCTAAATATGCGTATATTGATTGGTTTGTAGACATAAATGACAAGAAAGTCGTATTTCAAATATTGAAATATTTTATTTCCACCGCCTTCATTGGTTGCATCCTTTCTTGCCAAGTCCATTAAGCCATCCCTTAAGCCTGGTACTCACTTGAGGTTTATCCCGAGTACCCCGATTACGATTAGCTGTAATCGTGGTAATCCGTAATGAGGACACTTAAGCCTAGTATCCATATAGTCGTTGAGGGTCGTTGAGGGTCTTTGGCAGTCTTTGGGAGTCGCTGAAAAGATTAACGATCACGCAGAGACCTGTCAAAAATTGATTTTAATCCTTCCAACAACCCAAAACGACTGGGTCTTTGAGGGTCGTCGAGATAGAAAAGTTTCTATCTCAGCGACCCTCAACGACCGTCAACACGTATAAAACGACTGAGAATCCTTTGAATTATGGTAATATGACATGTTTTCTTGCCAAAGTAAAGATGCCAAAGGCCACGTGGGGGTATTTCGAGATGTTTGACTCGCTACAAAATAGCAATTTTGGAGCCTTAGGTTTGTCCGAATTTATGGCAGAAGTATTTGGTCTTTTTACACACATGATATTTGCGAAAAACAACAACAAAAATTCCGTGTGTGCCTCTGCCATGTTTCAAACGTACAAATTTGGCGCCACTTTGTTATTGTGTGCGCTTTCTTATCACATTCTCTCGACGACTGCGAAAGACTGCCAACGACCCTCAAAGACCCTCAACGACTATATGGATACACATCGCTGATCCTAATTTTCAGCGACTCATAAAGACTGCCAACGACCCTCAACGACCCTCAACGACTATATGGATACTAGGCTTTACTGTAATTGTGTTTTAAACTGTATTCATGATAAAACTGTGTGCGATTACCCCGAAATGACATCAAAACTTCTAGATCTTATTTCGGGGTAATGGTAATCCGCTGCTGTCAATTTCCTTGTTCTAAATAATTTAAGGAATTTTCATAGGAAATCGTGAGAATTTATTGTCATTTCCGCTTTTCAAAGCAAAGTTGTAAATGTAACCGTACAATAATTCAAAGTAAATTTTATCGATTTGCAATTTTACCATTTAAAAATGAAAATTGAAAATCTGCAATTTGAAGAAAGTGCAGATTTTCTATTTCTATTTCCTATTCTATTTTCTATTTCTATTTTCTATTTCGAATCTGAAGCCTTTAGACAATTCCTGTGTATTTACGATAAAACGAAAAAATACTAGAAGGATATAAGTATTAACAAAAATGCTTGTAACAATATTGCTGCACAGAGGAATATCGAAAATGGTATGTAAGAAATGTTTTATATTTATTTTATTTTTATTTTGCTCTACACTGGTTGTGTGTTTGCCTCTCCCTGTTTCTTCTGAATAGATATCAAGCCAGATAATCCACACTGTACTTAATGATGTAGCATTTGTTTGATTTTAATCATAGGTGAAAGAATCAAGCAACTTTTTGAAAATTCAAAAAAGAGATTCAGTAAAAGAAGGCTCGATTTGAAGAAGACAAAAAGATCCGGAACATCGGCCAGTGCTGTTCAGAAAGCCAAAGAGAACATCCAAAATTATTCATTTCTTGCATGGTTGATACCATATATCAAGCTACGAGCAACAAAGACAATTTTGTCAACACCGAGCATTGAAAAAGCAATGCCAAGTCCAACTCCTACCATGGATTCAGGGTCAATTGTTGACAACAATGATATTAATGAAGGAAATTTTTATGAGGCCACTATGGAGCAGCAGCTTTTTGATGAGGAGCATGGAAACTGCTTGGAAACACCGCGGAATACTGGAAAAAGACCATGTGCAAATGATATTTCAGAAGTGACAGGGCAGCAAAAGTGGTAAAAAAACCAGATTTGGACAAAGAAGAGCTTCGTGTATTGAAATCAATGCAGAAGGCTTTTGGAGGTTCACAAGAAGAGCCCAAGAAAGATGACATCAATCTTTTCGGTATGCTGGTATCTGCAGAATTGCACAAACTTGGAGAAAGAGAGCAGCGTATTGCAAAGCATCAAATCCATAATGTGATTTTTACAATGGAAATGCAGGCAGAAGGCCACAGCTCATTGAGATTCCCTCCATCAGTTTCTTTACAGCAATCTGTTCCCTTTCATCAACCTAGCTCCTCTTTAAATTGCTCTGGCTCTGTACATCCATTATCTCCGTCCAATCCTCAAGCTCCTATAAATCATCCTGCATCCTTCTATAGATCGTTTTCACGTGACGTCACGTCAATTTTCAAAACGAGACTGCCGCCATGTTGGTGTTCCACTTTTGTTTGTAAATGTAGGCCATGTGTCATGTGTGCAATGGCGGAAGATAATTACAAAGATTCATCGGTCATATCGACCTCCGAAATCAAAGGAAAGGTTACTGTATCGTTGTCCAACTATGCCAAAAAGCTGGAGAGCCATGTTTTGAAGCGTTACACGGAAAAAATCGCGTATATCGGCGTTGATCCGCTGTTGATTCCTGAGAACAGTTTCGATCCAGGATGTTTGCCTCCTGTAGAAGCCACCGACTTGCTATCGTACCTCGTACTTGATACGAGTTATTACACAAAGAACCAATTCAAGGCTTTCAGGAGCTTGGAGGCATACAACCATATGGTATCTGGCTTTATCACCTCCGTACAAGGAAAGATAGTCAGTAAAAAGATTCGTCGTTCTGGGGAAAGTACGACATTCTCAAAGGATGAATGTCAGCCCCAGTGCCAGTTTGGATCATTACAGAGAATGATGGGACTATCTTTTCTGCACATTGTATTGGCTGCATGGCTGGCCTTGGAGAAATGCTGTTCTCACGTTGCAAGCATGCTTTTTTATCTTGAAGTGTGGACAAGACTTAACGGAAAATTAGCCTGCACCCAAGTAAAATGCACCTGGATCCTCCCCTTCTTATGTGAAGGAAATCTCATATTCTCCTGTCAAAGATATTAATTTTAAATCTGCAAAGAAACTAAAGAAGGACTTAGACCATGCAGTCAACAATTTTGAGCAAGATCCAGCGGGAAGAATGAATGAGAATCATAAAAAACTTGATAGCTCAGCAAAGGGAGACACCCCTGTCTCAGTGAGGATGATATGAAATCCTTTTATGAAGCACTGAGTAAATGCAAAGTAAAGCCTGCAGCACTTAGTCTTGTACCACCATATGCCAATTCATTCATATCGAGAAGCCAGTAACATTGCAACAATTCCAGATCTTTTTTATAAAAGTACCTTGACTATGAGTACCATGATCTAATAAAAGCCTGCTCGGATATCCATATTACTATCTCGGATGAAGATGCAAAACAAATCGAGCTTGATACAAAGAGCCAGGCAAAGGGCAGTGGATTTTTCCATCACCGAGCTGGAAGGATTGGTGCTTCTATGAGTAAGTCAGCAAGCCACACAGATCCCAGCAAGCCATCTCAATCACTTATAAAGTCAATCTGTTACCCAGAAATTTTCAAGTTTACGAATGCTGCCACTGAATATGGATGTCAACATGAGAAAGCAGCAATCAAGCTATTTGAGATAGATATGAAGAAGAAACATGTGAATTATAAAGCAATCCAATGTGGCATGTTTATCAACAAGAGGAGCCCTTTCATTCATGCAACACCAGATTTTTTGTCATCATGCGACTGCTGTGGAATTGGATGTGGGGAAGTTAAATGTCCATTTTGTATGGACGGCATTGATATTGATGGATACTTGGAAAAACCCAGCAGCTGTTTAATGAAAGATCCAGATGGTGAAGTGATTCTGAAAAGAAACCACCAATATTTCTACCAAGTACAACAGCAGATATTCACCACAGAGCTTCCGTTTTGTGATTTTGTTGTCTTTGGTTTTGCAACATCAAAGTCTGCTTTCCTCCATGAAAGGATAATCCCTGACCAATGCCACTGGGACAAAGTTTTGCCAAGACTGTCTCAGTTTTGGCAATATTGTGTACTCCCAGAAATTCTTGGTAGATGGTACACACGCAAGTGTCACTTGTCAAATCAAGCAAAGATAGGTGACACGAGGGTCTGTTTTTGTGGTGAAGAAACTGGGGAGCGTACAGTGAAATGTCAGAATGTGGACTGTCCAATTTCATTGTATCACCCGTCCTGTCTTAAAGTGGCACACTTTTCCAATAACTGGTATTGTCCCCACTGTCAAAGGCTACCTGAGTTCAAAAGAAAAACACAGCCCAAAACAAAAGATATTACTTCAACAAAAGCACTTTCTCTTGAAAGTGTTTGCATTTGCCAACAAAAGGCAAAGATTGAAGATAAAATTATTGAATGCCATAATCCTCTCTGTGAAAATGGAAAATTCTTCCACATCAGCTGTTTGGGCTACAAAAGAAAACCAAACAACAGTAAGACCACTTGGCAATGTGACAAGTGCAAAGCAAATCCACAAGGTCAACCAGAGTTGAAAATTGGAAGAGTGTCCCAGCACTTCGGAGTGGAAACAGGTACACATGAAGGTTCTATCTTAAACAAGGA
Source organism: Sanderia malayensis (assembly GCA_013076295.1). Classification (NCBI taxonomy): domain Eukaryota; kingdom Metazoa; phylum Cnidaria; class Scyphozoa; order Semaeostomeae; family Pelagiidae; genus Sanderia; species Sanderia malayensis. Next base: position 33,141 of record RQOL01000414.1, on the reverse strand, counting down.
TAGCCTGGCAGTGATTGCGGAAGAGTCAAGAGACATCATCATAACCAAGGAAGCCATTGGGCAAGCAGAGCGGTATGCACAATTAGGAACATTGCGTGAAAGGCATTTTGAGTTGGTTGTGTCTCCAAAAGGTTGGCTTGACTGTGATATTATTCACCAGGTACATGTTTACCTAAGAAACAGTAATCAAGCTATTGAGGGCTTTCAGAGGCCAACCCTAGGACCATCTAGAAACTTTGACATAGTTGGAGGTGAGTTTGTCCAAATACTTCACACTGGAAACAGTCACTGGGTATGCACAAGCTCAATTGGATGTTTACCAGGGATGGTTAGCTTGTATGACAGCCTATACAGCCATGTTGTATCAGATGAAATCGAGGAACAAATAAAGAACCTTATTGGAGCAGATATCTACCAAGGAATAAATGTTGTTCCAGTTCAGCAACAAGAAAATGGGTATGACTGTGGTGTTTTTGCGATAGCGTTCGCAACCTGTCTAGTGAACTACATACCACCAGAAACAGTTGAATTTGATGTGGCCCAATTGAGACAGCATTTGTTTAAATGTTTGAAAGCCGGGAAGATGGAATTGTTCCCAACTATTTGAAGACCGTTTTGTTATTTTAAAAAACTTGATTTGTATTAAAGGTTCTAAAGCAACATATATTTTGAAAAACATCAAGATGAGATATTTTAACTCATTAGCCATATCGTTGCTAAGTTGGCAGTACTTGCACTTACACAGATTGTACGAAATCTAACTTAAGCCAAAAAGGCAAACTTTTGCAGATGGAGTATTTTCTAAGTTCTTGAGGATCAAAATTAAATGAGTTTGGCTGTTTCATTTACTCAAATGGAACAATTGAAGGGCAAAGATTTGTTAAAGAAGCTGCCACTCGTATGATTTTGTCAATGAGAGGGCTTTGACTTCCATTTGAACAAATAAGATAGTCAATTGGCAGCGTACTTTGAAGGATTGTGTATTTTCTGCGCAACAGTCCTATCACTCGTTCCACATGTATCCTCACGTTTGCAATACCCCTAGTTTTCTCAACATCAATGGGGTCAAGTTGATCTTTACCTCTCGTAAATGCAGGGATAGCCAATTCTGCTTGATAGTACATTAAGCTTTCTTGGATCGTGAAGCCCCTGTCTGCCATCACCAAGTCTCCTGGTTTGAGTAGTCTAAGAATTCCACAATTATCTGTGAGAAATTTGTCTGAAGTACGCCCACCCCATGCTTCAGATACAAAACTTATGGTACCTTGCGGAGTAATACCAATTAGCACTTTAACTGTATTGTGGCTCTTGTAATTTGAGTATGTCTGTGCCCTTGCCAACAGATTTGATGGTCTTTCAATAAATACTTCGAAACAGTCAATGATCACTGTTACCTTCTTACCAAAAGAATACCGAAAGCACTTGGGCATAGTACGCCACAAGTCTTCCCTGTCAGGCCATGAAATAATTGGACTTAATTTTCTATCAAGGATATTCATCCATTTGTTGAATATTCTTGAAACTGTTGGCACCGATATACCAAATCTGTATGCAAGATCCTGATGGGGTACATTTAACCTCAATTTCATCAAAACTAGTATAAACTGCTGAAAGGTCTGCAGTGCAGATGATTTGCCATCAGCATCAGGCTTTACAAAATCAAAAGTTGTCTGCAAGATGTCATATGATGGCAGTCCAGTGTAGAACTTGACTTTGGCATCATCATTAATGAAGTACTCTTGTGTGAATTGTTCTGTTTTGATGGCTAGGGATTCGAACAAATAATTAAGCTCATCAGTATTTGTTTCAGCATCACAAAATTGAGTTTCTTTTGCTGGCTGAAAGCATTGGTCAGGATCAACAGTGAACTGCACATCTGTTGCTTCATTTGATGCCATCTCATTTCCCATTTGTGGCATTGGTTCATCTTCGATTTCAAAGATTCTGGCAATGCGCAGGCTGTCATCTTCCCTCATTCTCTTCTCTTCAATTTCATTTTTACAACTATCGTTTGCACGTTTACGTCTTCTTGCAACCCTTGCAGCTCTTTCTTCAACAAGGGCATGATCTTTTCCCAGCTTCTTAGAGTGTCCAAGTCTCAGTGTCGCACCCAGTCGACATTGTACCTATCCCAGTTCTTGGCAGCCCTACCAGACACAAAATGTAGATTGCACACGCGATCGTTTGCCAGTTTCTTTTCCGTCAAATCATCTCTACTTAATGCTGAGATCCATCGCCGTCTTCTCTCTCTTGTCAGTTCTTCCATCGCCTCGCCTTCATTGGTAATGATGACAGGAACTCTAGAAAAACTGAGGCAGGAACCTTCGTTCTGATCATCATGGTTAGGCCCATTTTCGTCAACCTCCTTCTCTTTCTTTCTACTACGTTTTCCCGATTTTCTACCACAATTGACGAACAAACAAAGCACCATCTCTTTAAGTTATCTCCAAATTGGTAAAAATTAGCTTTCAGTACGCAAGAAGTAACGAAAATTGCGAGTCAACGCTAAGAAACAAGATATGACTAACGCACAGCTGGCCATGCGCCTCTGTTTTGGAACACCGTAATGGCGGATAGCAACCGTTGCTATGCGCATGGTCACGTGGGTGAAAACGATCTATTCAACTACTGCCAATCCATCCGCATGGAATGCTTTCTCACAAATGCCTCACACCTCCCAATCATTTCAGGTTATAGAAAAATCTGTAGATGATTCTGCAACATTCAAAAGTAGTATGGAAGGGCATTAGTTGAAAAAATGCAATAGCATGAAAAGAGTGTAGTGTAGGCTAGTTCCCATAATGTAACTATCTTCTTGTTTAACATTTGTTTTCATGTTTATGTTTTCATGTACTTCATGTTTCTTATACATAGAGTTTACTGTTGAAAGTTCATTATATCTTCATTGACTAAAAATATCAACAAGATTAATATATTGTTTCCTTTAATAAAATGCTTTATTACTATTGAAATATTGCCTTGTTCTTCTTGTGGTCAGTGCTCCTTACATATTCTAATTGCCAAGATACAGAGCCAAGTTCACTATTGACATATTGCATTTAATACTCACCTGTCTCAGGGTAAACTAATGACTTATTGATATTTAATACTCACCTGTCTCAGGGTAAACTAATGACTTACTGATATTTAATACTCACCTGTCTCAGGAAGTGGGTTTAAGTGCATTCTTTCTCACTGTGTCTACTGCACAGTGGCCAAGTGAGAGCGCATGCGCGAACAAAGCATTCTGCAATGCGTGAAGACGAACGCAGGTTGGAAACTTAAGCAAACAATTTATTTATCTACTTACATTTTTCACATCGGACTCTTTCTTTCGTATATCCCCTTTTATACAATAATATTTATACTTTTCTGCCTCATATAGCCTAGGTCTAGGTACTCCACAATGAAAGAGAACGGAAATCAACAAGAAAGTTTAGATCAAACACGTGGGCCTAAAAGTCATGAAAACAAGCAAGAGGAATTCATGGAGCAGTTCATGAACCAATTTGCTGTAACTCAAACAAAATTATTTGCATCCTTCACTGACAAAATTAGCAAGTTCATAAACAATTCAACTGCATCTGAGATACCCCCTAAAAAGAGGCCTAGAGTGGAGGATGACAGCCAGTCTGAGGCAAGTCATGCAAGTGGCAATGAGGAAATGATGAGGAAACGGAGGGAAACAACTCTGATGCTGAGGACTTTGACCTCACAAGTGAACCGCTGAGCTCTAATGAGGAAACAGCAGAAAACGTAAGTCCAAAATTGGCAGCAACAGTGAACAAATTTGGAAATCATCTGTTTCAGACTCTGCCGGAAACAGTTCCTTGAGGTCAACAAAAGGCATTGATTGGCTTACATGCCTTTTCTGGTGATGACATTGTATCAAGCTTCTTCAGAAAGGGAAAGCCAATGTGTTGGAATGCCATAAAAATAACAGAAATTTCTTTCTAATGGCCTTTGGTCAGATTGGCTCTTCCACTGAAATATCAGAAAATCTAATGAAGGACCTGGAAAATTTGTGTGCTACATTTATGGGCGAAAGAAAAAAACATCAGTTACTGCTGCTAGAGCGAGTATTTTTTGGAAGAAGTTGAAAGCGACGAATAAAGTAGTCGATATTTCCTTGCTTCCTCCCTGTCAAAGTATAGAGAAGCATGCTAAGAGAGCACACTAAGTTTCTATGATTTGGCGGCAAGCAAGTTTTCCACTGATAAATGAAAAATGCCCTACTGACCATGGTTGGCTTCCAGACTATCAACTTGCTTGGATCGATGAGGCATATCCTCCTGATGTCCAAGAACTTCTTGTTGAGGTTCCAGATAACGACTTCTCTTTGAGCTCAGATGTTGGCAATGACAGTGAAAATGACAGCAGCTCTGATGAGGAATATGCAGACGAATAAGCTCACAGCAATGAAATTTCTTTGTATCAAACATTCATTGAAGTATGTGACATATATTTTTTTTGTTATGTTATAAAGATGCTGCAATTTAGTTGCTTTTTTATAAGGATTGTTTCAGCACCTGGAAATCTATCTTTTCAACCCTACCTCCTCATTACCACTTTCAGGTGCTCTGCAGTTTCATTCATCTGATTATTTGTCAGGTAAAGCATCGTTGCTTAATGCCGGTTATTGACCTGCATATTTGCTATAAAATAACATTTCCGCCCCCCCCAGATTTTGAAAAGGCAGCCTCACCCACCTCACAACATTTTTTAGAATTGTTTTCAATAATATGAGATAAAAAGTTTGTCGAATGAATAAATTGATCATGAAAAATCAAATTCGCATAGTTGTCAGAAATATAGTTAAGCCCCCCACAAATCATGAAAACGCAGCCTCGCCCATCCGGTCAACATTCATTTTCGGGTTCTACGCCAAAAGTTAGGCTAGAAAAAGTTTATCTCATAAAGTCTCTCGTTTGGTGACAATAAGCCCCCTACCCCCTCTGGTCTAAAACAGGATTATGTTCGCACACATAATGGTTGTTGCTTACAACCATCTTAAAATGGAGTCCCTGACAAATATTTTAAATATGATTGAACCAGATGCCTACATGGCATTTGTAGACCTGAAGGATGCCTTTTATAGCGTACCAATTACAGAATCAGATCAAAGATACTTGAAATTCTTTGTTGACTCCTATTTTCAGTTTATTGGTATGCCTAATGGCTACTCTGAATCTACGAGAGTCTTTACCGAGGTTCTGAAGCCACCTTTCAGTGCTCTTAGGGAACAAGGATACCTTTTTGTAGTGTATATAGGTGATACATACCTACAGCAGGGGACACAAGTCCTGGGACACCCAGGATTTTAGCAAATTTTACACGCATACTTCATCCCCCTACCCGCCTAACAATGTTGTTTGTAGAGGTGGTCTTTTTCAATATTGCCAAAACTCTTTTGGCCCAACGACGAGAAAGGACTGGTGCACAAGACAACATTGTTTTGGGGGAGTGGGGGGTCGCATTCTGCTCATAGGGAACAAAATGTGCAGAAGCACAGCATTCTGGGATGCAATTTTCAGGTCCCCTAGGGATTTTTGTCCCCTATTGTCTGGTATGAAAATCGAAGTAAAATAGATATTGAGGTGCTTTTTAGGGGTATTAGGGGGTTTTCCAGGCTGCTGATCACGATGATGCAAAAATTTCTTTCCTAAACTGTACCAGTGACGTCATAGGTACAGAACGGTCCCATTTTGAGGGGGTTTTTGCCGTTATTGTGATTAAAATGGTTTGTTATGTTAATAGGTGGTGGAATTTAAATTCCTGAATTGAAAGGTTATGGTTGTACGGTAAAGTTAAAAAAAACCACGCTCCTATCATTTTTCGTTAGTGTGTAGTGTATTGATAAAGTTGAAACTTTTGTTTTAGCCTCGTTTTGATCTATTTACGTAATTAGAGAACGACGGGTTCCAAATTTTTGCCCTGGGAGACGTTTGATGAATTTCTTCCAAAATTTTCCGATCGCAGAAGATACTGAGAATTTATGATTTATTTTCTGTGATTTTTATTGCTTGAAGAGGCTTTATAATGTCGAAACAAGTTGTTATCCGCGAGAGAAAGAAGGCGTACGTCTATTTAATTCGGCAGGAGCGGAAGCTCTCCTATCGAAAGATCGCTAGACGGTGTAAGATCTCCAAGTCTAGGGTAGAGAGGATCTGCAAAGAGAGACTGGAAGAGAACGTCCCTAAGAAAAGGAGTGGCAGGCCAGAAATTCTAAGCCGCAGGGACAAAGATCGTTTCCTTTGAAAGTTCAAAACTATGAGGGAAAGCAATCCTAATGTCCATGTGATGGAAGTGGCGAAGGAATGTGACATCACGGAGGTAAGTAAGAAGACCTTGTGTCGAGTGTTTACTACCTCCGGCTATCAGTATATTCGCCCTAGAAGGAAAGGCCTGCTGCCTGTGAAAGAAAGAAAGAAGAGGGTGGCATATGCCCTAAAGGCGTTGAAAAACACTAGCCCTACTTACTGGACATAGGATGTGTTGCTGTACCTGAATACAGTATCCTTCGTCCATAAATCCAATCCATATGAGGATGCTTTGTCCCCAGCAGGCAGAGTATGGAGGAAGCCGGGTGAAGGCCTGGAAATTACTGCGAAGGAGAGCAAGGATCTGCCAGGTGGAAGGGTATGTCACTATGTGGTAGGTATTTGCTATGGTGCTGGGGCTGTATTGGTGGAGGAGTATTCCACCATGAATGGCAGGTATTTTTCTAATTTTGTTGAATCGGCATTGCATCAAATACTTTTAGATAGAGCGAGATTAACAGGGAAACAGAAGCTTTTATTTTTGCAGGACAATGACACCAAGCCAGAATAGTGCCATGGCAAGAGATGCAATGAAGAACATTGGAGCAGAAGTCGTCAAAACTCCACGAAGGTCCCCGGACATCAACCTGATAGAGAACTTTTTTCACAACGTTAAAAGACAACCGAAGAAGGATGCATTGGAAAGAAGGATAACAAGAGAGACTTTTAATGATTTCAAACTCAGAACTATAGATACCATTACTAATTATGATACAGATATAATAGACAAGACAATTCAAAGCATGTACAATCATTATCTATAATTTCTAAGAATAAAGGTTGTAGAACTAAGTATTAATCAAATTGTTGTATATACAGTTGCAGAATTGGGTAGAAATTTATGCACGGAATATTCTTGTTTGTAGATTGCAGCAGCAGGGGATAAAGTTATTGAAATAAACGTAGAAGTTCTCGTATTATTGTTTAGTACAAATTGACTATTGTCAATATGTGATATGTCACATTATTTGAAACGATAAACATTGTTGTCAACCCGTGATGTATGTTCAAATGAGAAGAACTGAAATGTCGAAAAATATTGTTTGTTTTCACTCTCCAGCTTCTACTAATATTTTGAATACAATGCACTTGTATTCTTCAAATGACACATCCAGGAATTAAATACACGTGGTGCAAGAGGTCATACCAGGAAGTCAGGCTGATGGCAAATAGTATGCATCCCTACGATTTACACTACAACTTACAGTATATAATAATTAAAGACAGGGTGTTCTCCTTCACAGATAGGAATGAAGAGGTTCTTAAAAGATGTACATCACTAATGTCCATAATGGACACATTTTTATTTATTTATTTTTAACACTTTCACAGACATATGAAGGAAAGATTGGACAGTTTACAAAATCGTTGAATAGAAAGTCACATGACTTGTCTTTTAATCTCTTGGAAGTGTAAACCGTGGAGGTTATTTGAATATTTCTCAGCAATTCAAAAGGTCTTATGTTCACTTACTATTTCAAAACATGTACATAAATTGTGTACATCTTTTATACATATTTCCAAAATTTATTACGAGATGTGAATGGAAATATTTGTCTTTTTCCTAGTGTAAATTGTTGTGAAAACTGTCCCAGCTTGGGAAGACACCAATACAATACATAGCGAGACACTGATTAGAACAAAAGGTAATGCAGCAAAATAATAGAATTATAACAAAAACCATTATACGTGTTCACAAGGCTGTCTATTGTTCATATATTTCAGTCAATGTCCAACAACAGTCTTGCGAAACAACAACCACAAGGAGTAACCATCTTCTGCTCACTGGCCTTGAACTGATGGTGAAAGGAGAAGTATTTCCAACGCACATCCATCATCTCAGTCTCCTTGCCATCAATAATTGAGACTTTGATGAAAATAATGGGAGACTTGTGATGTGGCAAACACTGGAGTGTCGTTGGAGAACTCGATATCCTTGGCATAGCTGGTTTTTGGCGCAGCAAAATGAACAATGTGGCCTTCCAACAACAAAAGTATGTCACTCCAAGGCAAAATGGCTGGCGTATAATGAAAGTCATTCAGAAAAATGACCTCTCTCTTATTCAGAAGTCATTCAGAAAAATGACCTCAATGCAGATTCTTGAGAACATCAACACTACTGTCAGACACAAAACCGGACTTAACCAATGGAAAAACTCAGCCTCCGTCATCAACTGGTACTCCAACATCCCCAACAAGAATCAACACACCTTTGCCGTCTTCGACATAGAAAGCTTCTACCCTTCTATCACAGAAAAACTCCTAACAGACTCTATCAACCTAGCCAGGCAATACACCAACATACTAGACCGCGACATTGACATCATAATACACTCAAGGAAATCACTTCTCTTCAATGACAACAACGCGTGGATGAAAAAGGACAACAACAACTTCGACGTAACGATGGGCAGCTAAGACGGCGCGGAAGTTTGCGAGCTCGTTGGTCTTCTCATCCTCAACAATCTATGTAACACTTACGGAAAAGACAATATCGGACTTTACAGAGACGACGGACTAGCCGTATTCAGAAACACCACAGGACCACAAGCCGACAGAATAAGAAAGGACATCATTAGACACTTTAAATCCCACGGACTGAACATCACAATTCAAGCCAACCTCAAGATTGTTAACTACCTCGACGTCACATTCAATCTCAACAACGGAACGTACTACCCCTACAGAAAGCCTAACAACCAGCCTCTCTACATTAACGTCAAATCCAATCACCCTGCCAATATCATCAAGAAGCTACCTGACTCCATTAATCGCCGAATCTCTGACATTTCCTGCAACGAAGACAAATTTAACAAAGCCAAAACTACTTATGACGACGCCTTAAAATCCAGTGGATATACAGAAAGACTTTCCTTCAACAAACATCGACAAGCAACACAACCAAGACAAAACCGCAAGCGTAACATCATCTGGTATAATCCTCCTTTTAGCAGTAAAGTGAAAACTAACATTCGTAAAACCTTCCTAAAGCTCGTATCCAAACACTTCCCTGAGCAACACAAGTACGACACCCTTTTTAACAAGAATAACATCAAAATAACCTACAGTTGTGTGGAAAACATGGGCACCATCATAAACAAGCATAAAAAGAAAATCTTATCTACTAACGACATCAACAACAACAACAACATCAAGCTATGCAACTGCAGATCCCACGAAAATTGCCCCCTCGACAATAAATGCCTAACCACCAGCCTCATCTACAATGCACAAGTAACCTCTACGACATCTAACCAAACTGCAACTAAGAACTACATCGGACTGACTGAAAGAACGTTCAAACAGAGATACACCCAACACAAGTCTACATTTACTCACAGGAAACTCACTAACAGCACGGAATTATCTAAATACATCTGGAAGCTAAAAGACAACAACATCAACTTCACAACGAAATGGTCCATTATTGCAAGAGCCCGCCCCTATAATAATTCCAGTAAACGGTGCGATCTATGCCTTCCAGAAAAGCTCTACATCATCAAGAACAGTAAAAACAATCTACTTAACAAACGATCTGAACTTATCTCCAAATGCCGACATGAAAACAAATTTTACCTAATGAACTATTGACATTCAACCATATCTATTGTATCACGCTTTCACACCTTTAGTTAAATAGTTTACACGTCCTTTATTTTTAACTTATAATAGACCCATCCTAACAACCCTTTGTAATTAGAGCGCCCCTTCTTCTATTGTTCTTATTATTTTGTATATATTCCAGCTGGTAGGTTATTTTCTTCATTAAATCTGCCTGATGAGTCCATAAGCACGAAACTCAGAGTCGCAGCGAATTATGTGTTTTTATTGAACATCACTCAATTCTATATACCGCTCTACACATATGTGTATTGAGCACTGTTGAACGGTGTTTTTCAGAATTATTATTATTATTGTTAAGTCTCTATATTACAATTATTACCAATTGCTCAACGTGTCCGCCGGCTTAGGATAGTTAGAAAATATTTCCCGAAGTTTTTCTATTGTTAATCAAAGCATGATCTATTCACCAGCCGAGAGGCATAGTATGTTATGATGTAATTAAAGCCAAGAAAAATTATTATTATATTTTTGAATGGCACATCGGCCATTTGAAACACAACAAAAAGGTAGAGAAAGTTATTATTTATTCCCCAAATGTAAGGAAAGCTGCTTCTATTTTTGAAAATTTTAGTTTAGCGCTTGGTAGACAGCAATTCTTTGATGGTGTACTGTCTTATAAAAACAAGGCTGTTGCCATGTTCCAAGGGCAACTGCTGGTTAAAATAAAGATTTTGTGTTGGCAGAATTCAAGAAACCCAACTTATCCGAGTCATGATAGCAACATCATCCTTTGAGATGGGTCTTGATTTTAAAGATGCCTTTGTTTTTATCAGCTATGCTTTTCAAAATTTTCCAAAAATGTTTCGAAAATTTTTTCTGGACCTAAACGTTTCCAAAATGAACTACACTGGGGTTCCAAAAGTATTGCAAGGCCTGATGAAAGATGGCGTCTAGAAGTGGCCCTAGGCCTGAGCGAAAAAATTTAAATGATAATATAAAAATACAAAACGGGTTTCAACAGCGAATATATTTAGCATAAATATACTCAAACTTTCATACATTTTTAAATGGGAACATAATTTGCAACTGAAAATTATAAAGGTCAAGACAGTTACATGACAAAACTTTCCTTTTTTTCAAATTTCAAAACATTCTCTTTTAAATAAGAGAGAATCTGCGTGGCTTTGAGTGAAAGAAGTTATAATCATTGGCGTTTTAATCACTTCACTTCGATAAATTTTTGCAAACATTTTTAAGGGACCTCTTCGCAGTTCTCTTTAAACATTACTACAAAGCAATATGATATAGTTTAAATTATGTTTTCACTCGAAAATTTATGAAATTCTGAGTATATTTTTGCCAAAGAAATTCGCTATAAAAACCCGTTTGGTATTTATTTATTGCTATGTAAATTTTCTTGCTTAGGGCTCGAGCCACTTTTAGATGCCATTTTTGTCAGGCGTTGCAATACTTTTGGAACCCCAGTGTATCTATGGAGCCTTGCAAACGATTCTTCATTCAAGGAACAGTAACATGGCAAAAAATCAGCCATTGCCATTAGCAATGGAAAAGATGGTTGCCAGGGTACTTTTCCTCCACAATTTTGTCTTTTAGGGGCAAAATTTCTACCAGAGTTTTCAAGCAGGCTTCTCACTGGCTAAAATGCATGCTCACAGTAGCTTCAGGCAGGCCCTTTTGCGATATTAACACTTTACTTTATGTTTGGCATAGATTGCAAATTGAGGAAGATTTCGAAGGCATTGTTCGATTGCACCGTATTTTATCTAGGAACTGAAGTCGAGAGCATTAGCTAGAAGGAATGCAGGTGAAGAGGCCGTTTTGCTATGCTAACAACAGGAGATCAAGTGAAGGCAACGATGCAGATAGGTCTACAATAGGGGACAAAAGCCCTGGAACACCCAGGATTTTAGCAAGTTTTACACGCATACTTCATCCCCCTCCCCCATAACAATCTTGTTTGTAGAGGCGGTGTTTTTCAATATTGCCGAAATTCTTTTGGCCCGACGACGAGAAAGGACTGGTGCACAAGACAACAGTGTTTTGGGGGGAGTGGGGGGCCGCAAACTGCTCACAGAGAACAAAGTGTGCAGAAGCACAGCATTATGGGATGCAATTTTCAGCTGTCCCAGGGACTTTTGTCTCCTATTGTCTGGTATGAAAATCAAAGTACAATAGATATTGAGGTGCTTGTAAGGGGTATTAGGGGGTTTTCCGGGGTGCTGATCACGATGATGCCAAAATTTTTTTCCTAAACTGTACCAGTGACGTCATAGGTACAGCACGGCCCCATTTTGACGGGGTGTTTGCCTTTATTGTGATTAAAATGGTTTGTTATGCTAATAGGTGGTGGAATTTAAATTCATGAATTGAAAGGTTATGGTTGTACGGTAATGTTAAAAAAAAACCACGCTCGTATCATTTTTGGTTAGTGTGTAGTGTATTGCTAAAGTTGAAACTTTTATTTTAGCCTCATTTTGATCTATTTACGTAATTAGAGAACGACGGGTTCGAAATTGTTGCCCTGGGAAATGTTCGATGAATTTCTTATCACAGAAGATACTGAGAGCTTTATTTTCTGTGATTTTCATTGCTTGAAGAGGCTTTACAATGTCTAAACAAGTTGTTATCAGCGAGAGAAAGAAGGCGTACGTGTATTTACTTCGGCAGGAGTCGAAGCTCTCCTATCGAGAGATCGCTAGACGGTGTAAGATCTCCAAGTCTAGCGTAGAGAGGATCTGCAAAGAGGGACTGGAAGAGAAAGTCCATAAGAAAAGGAGTGGCAGGCCGGAAATTATAAGCCACAGAGACAAAGATCGCTTCCTTCGAAAGTTCAAAACTATGAGGGAAAGCAATCCTAATGTCCATGTGATGGAAGTGGCAAAGGAATGTGACATCACGGAGGTAAGTAAGAAGACCTTGTGTCGAGTGTTTACTACCTCCGGTTATCAGTATGTTCGCCCTAGAAGGAAAGGCCTGCTGACTCTGAAAGACAAAAAGAAGAGGGTGGCATCTGACCTAAAGGCGTTATTAAACAAAGTGTGCAGAAGCACAGCATTATGGGATGCAATTTTCAGGTGTCCCAGGGACTTTTGTCCCCTATTGTAGACCCTTCACTGACGACGACAGTCTCACCAATCAACAACAAAGTTTAGCTGGTAAAGATTTACAGATGGCCACTGCACCAAAGTCAAGTACGCTGAAAGTGTCTGTGAAAGAAGTCATAAACAGAAGTGCTGAAAATTTGAAGAATTCTGTTCTTTGCAACATGGACCGAAGTCCTAAGAAGGGAAGAGTAACGAGGAGAAGTGCTGATGGGACAACTAGAAAAGCAAGGACTTTTAGAAGGATCTGGTTATGTACTTATGGAAGTCAAAAATTCAAGAATGCGTAAGTTCTGCTTCCATTTGTGGAAAATGCAAAAATCCAAAATCTCAGCTCACTCTTTTTGAAGATAAGAATGGCAGGAATGGACTTGCACAACAGTTTTCTTCTGCAATGCAGTTTCTGCAAGGCATCAACACCACTTGCATCAAGTCAAAGGACCAAAAGCAAAGGGCCTTTTGATGTAAATGTAAGAGCGGTACATGCTGCATTAAAGGAGTTGCAACATAAAGGCTTCTAGAAAACTCAGGAAGAAATGCCGGAAAACATAGACGTTGGTAAACATGGTGCACATATAGCTAAAGTATCTCTGAAAATAGATGTAACATGACAACGCCGTGATCATTGCTCAAAAATGGTGTTTGTTCTTTCTGTAGAAACTGGAGAGGTTTTGGATTATTCGTAATTTAGTCGTAATTTAAGGTTCCTTGCGTTTCTCACTGTGAACACAACATCTTCATCCATGATGTCTTTTGTATGAAGAGCTCGTCAAAGCTGATCTTGCTTGCACTGGATTGTGCAACTGTGGAGGAATTTGTATATAATGAGTGGAACATATGAAAAGAATCAGTTCAGTAATTTTTATTTTGGTTTTGTTTCAAAAGAATATTAATATATATATTAAATATATTTTTTATAACATTGGACCCGCTCTCCCAAAACATCGATCACCATATTTACCATTAGTGGCCTTCACCTGCACTGTGTTGTAGCGTGTACTTTGGACCTGAATTTTGTCTTTCAAAACATCTGGTGCATCACCCCATAAACATTTATGCACAATAACACAAATCTTGAATGCAATCCTTTCCTTTATTTTCAACCAATGTAGTTCCTTAAATAATGGACTTAGGTGCCTTCTGCTAAATTTGGACACATTGCAAGCAACTCGTAATGCTGTGTTTTGAACACATTGAAGTTTTTGAATTAGAACATTCGGGATGTTTATGAAAAGTGCATTGCAATAGTCCAATTTTGATGTAACTGGAGATGTAATTAAGGTATTTAATGTGTCTTTAGGTAAAAAATACTTTATTTTGCAATGTTTCTCAATATATAATTACATTCAGAAACTATCTTATTAATATGACATTCAAGGTTGAAATCACTGTCAATCCAGACTCCAAGATTCTTAGCCCTTTCAACAAACCTCACACAGACATCATTCAGTTGAACTCCCTGAATTATTATTTCTTTCCCCAGAGATGGTGGTGCTAGTACTAGAATTTTAGTTTTTTCCCTATTTATTTTTAGAAAGTACGACATCATCCATTGAGAAACAGCTTCTATACATGATTGAATTCCTTTTGTTAGGACACTGGATTGAAAATTTGGTGAAAATGATTGATAAAGCTGGTGGTCATCTGCAAAACAATAAACATGAAAGGAATTCTTTGTCACTACATTATATAGTGATTGTATGTATATATTGAAGAGAACAGGTCCGAGAACAGAGCCTTGGGGAACACCGTAGCATAAATCGGACAATTCCGAATATGAGTCTCTAATGAGAATTCTTTGTTTGCGCCCTTTCAAATAAGAACAAAACCAGCTGAATGCAGGTCCTCCAATCCCAATGCTTTCATGCAATATCTTTAATAGTAGGTCTTGATCAACTGTGTCAAAAGCTGCAGTCAAGTGCAAAAACATCATCACAGTTGCATATTTGTTGTCAAAGGCTGTTAATACCTCATCTGCCACATTTAATAAAAGAAGCTCAGTGGAATGTTGTTTCTTATAACCAAATTGGTGTTTTGAATTTAATCCATTTTCTGACAAGTGTTTCTTTAATCTGGCAGCCACACACCTTTCAACAAGCTTACTCATAAAGAACAAGTTTGATACTGGTCTATAGTTTTTGTAATTATCAGCATCAACATTCCTATTCAGATCTTTCAGCAATGGCAAAACAACAGCTGATTTTAAACATGTCATGGATCCCAAAGTGAGAGATAGATTGACTATTTCTACCCAATATGGTAGAAGAACTTCAATGTTTTGTGCCAATAGTTTAGAACTCAAAGGATCTTCAGGTGAGGATAAAATATTGTTTGATTTTATTATGCTTAACAATTCTTCTTCTGTCGTAGGCTCAAATACCTCTAGACAGTTACCACATTGTGTGTCAAACTTTTTTAAAAGATGGTAAGTACAAGGTATTTCCGTGAAGGATGCCCGAATAGAGGCAATCTTTTCATTAAAGTAATGCTTGAAACCATTGACAATGATTAAGTTGTTATCTCCTGAAGGTAAGTTGTTCTGGCTTATTTGGTGTGTTAACGAGTTTATTAGAGAAAATAAAGTTTTTCATTTGTTACTAGATGTGTTTATTTTATTTACAAAGTATTCTCTTTTCTTTTTCTTCGCCTCTTTTGTTGTTTCCGTCCTTAGATTTTTGTACGCTTCCTCATTTGCTTTTAATTTATTTTTACGGAACTTTTTTCAGCTTTCCTCCTCTTTTTCCTAAGCAACCTATACTCCGCATCAAACCATGGTGAGTTATTATCTATTCTAATTTCTTTTGTTGTTAGTGGAGCATGTTCGTCAATGAAGTTTACACGCTTATCGTTATACTCAGTAACCACAGTTTCAAACTTTTTGTCCATATGAATACTATGCAGTTCATCGTTAAGCGAGAACTTTATTAAATGTTTGTGTTAAGGCATTATCTGTGTCATTGAAATGAATATTAAAATCACCGACAATAACAAAATTGAATTGCGTAGCGATTAAAATTTCCAGGAGCTCCGTAAATTCGTCAACAAATAATGTTGATGATTCGTACAACAATTGATAAATAACTATAAATAACATTGATATATTTTGTTTTTGCAGAATTTTAATTATGCAACATTCAAATGATTGAAATGTCTTTACTTTAAAATGTTCCCCTTTAATAGTATTTTTAACTAAAAACCCAACCCCCCCGTTCATTTTACGCCTGTTTTATCTATGAATATGATGAAGCCGGTAGTTGAAATCATTAAAAGAAGCTGTTACACTGTTGTTTTTTCTTGAAGCCAGGTTTCAGTAAGGAAAACGACATCAGCATTGAGATCTAAAATTTGCTCCATTAATAATGAAACCTTCGTGTTTATGGATTCACAGTTATATAATGCAATGCTTATCATAGACTAAACTTGCTCCTTTGCATGTTTAAAGATTTCTCTGCCGTAGTTTTCATTTTGTTTACTGTTGGGCACTCAACTGAGTTGGCAAAGTGGCTGCACTCGGCGGTAAATTTTGCCTTCACACAGTTAATGCACTTACGTAAAGAACTCTCGCAATTTGGGAGAAATACTGGGCCAAGAATTGTTTGGTCCACTGTGTGTATCTATCTCTGATATACCAATGGCTGAAATGTCGAAGGAAGAGAAAGCTCAGCATATGAAAGTAGTCAAGAGGGACAATGAGAAAATAAGGAAGGGCTATGGAAGAGTGAAAGAAAAAGTGAAGAAAATTAGGCAGGACTTTTCTCAGGCAGTAACTACTGGGAGCGGGAGCGGGAAGATTGTCTTTGAACATTATGATCGATTAGTATCACTATGGGGAGGCAGTGCAGCCACTGAACCACTGCCATTTGGCATAGATGGTGACGCGTTTAATAACGTAAACACTGATGATCGTCTGGAAAGCAATGTACTTGAATCCCTGTCTGATGATGGCACTGGTGAGGATGACGAATTTCAAGAAGGGGAAAGATCAGAAATTGATATTGGCAATGACAGAAGAAAAAGGAAAAGTGAAAGTCAGGTGCCAAAACTCATAGATAACAAGAGAAAGCATATGCAAAAGACATTGTCAGCAGCTCAGCGTGACCAGGTGTTGTTGAACGAAACAAAAGAAGATAATCAGTTGAGAAAGGATTTGGCTGCAGCAATGCGCGAATCCACTGATTCATTTGCAAAGGCATTTAATGGAATGAGCAATTCCGTGGTGCAAATAGGGGCTGGAATTTGCAAGTCTTTGGAAGTGATGGCCCATGCAATGATGACTCCAACAAACCAGAATATGTTTTATCAAAACCAGCCTCTTCAACGATTCCCCTATCAAGATCCGTATGTTGGTAGTGGCCAAAGAGCATTTCAGCAGCCAAGCCCTCTCAATGGTCAAAACAGGTATCAAAATCAAAATCAGGAAGAAGAGAGTACATATAGTCAACTTTTTTAGATCTTTTTCAATCACTTCTGAACACAACATTTTTCAAAAAATCACTTTTGGAGTAATGTTTGTTTATGTCTATGCTACTTATCTACAAAAGGGGACAAAAGTCGTGGGACACCTAGGATTTTAGCAAGTTTTACACGCATACTTCATCCCCCTCCCCCCCATAACAATGTTGTTTGTAGAGGCGGTGTTTTTCAATATCGCCGAATTTCTTTTGGCGAGACGACAAGAAAGGACTGGTGCACAAGACAACATTGTTTTGGGGGGAGTGGGGGGTCGCATTCTGCTCACAGAGAACAAATTGTGCAGAAGCACAGCATTATGGGATGAAATTTTCAGGTGTCCCATGGACTTTTGTCCCCTATTGTCTGGTATGAAAATCGAAGTACAATAGATATTAAGGTGCTTTTTAGGGGTTTTAGGGGGTTTTCCGGGGTGCTGATCACGATGCTGCAAAAATGTTTTTCCTCCAGTGTACCAGTGACGTCATAGGTACACAATGGCCCTATTTTCATGGGGTTTTTGCCTTTATGGTGATTAAAATGGTTTGTTATGTTTATAGCTGGTGGAATTTAAATTAATTAATTGAAAGGTTATGGTTGTACGGTCGAGTTAAAAAAAAAACGACGCTCCTACCATGTTTCGTTAGTGTGTAGTGTATTGTTAAAGTTAAAACTCTTGTTTTAGCCTCGTTTTGATGCATTTACGTAATTAGAGAACGACGGTTACAAATTGTTGCCCCGAGAGACGTTCGACGAATTTCTTCGAAAATATTCCGATCGCAGAAGATACTGAGAATTTTTTATTTATTTTCTGTGGTTTTCATTGCTTGAAGAGGCTTTATAATGTCAAAACAAGTGGTTATCAGCAAGAGAAAGAAGGCGTGTATTTACTTCGACAGGAGTCGAAGCTCTCTTATCGAGAGATCGCTAGACGGTGTAAGATCTCAAAGTCTAGCGTGGAGAGGATCTGCAAGGAGGGATTGGAAGAGAAAGTCCCTAAGAAAAGGAGTGGCAGGCCGGAAATTCTAAGCCGCAGGGACAAAGATCGCTTCCTTCGCAAGTTTAAAACTATGAGGGAAAGCAATCCTAATGTCCATGTGATGGATGTGGCGAAGGAGTGCGAAATCACGGAGGTAAGTAAAAAGACCTTGTGCCGAGTCTTTACTAACTCCGGCTATCAGTATATTCGCCCTCGAAGGAAGGGCCTGCTGACTCTGAAAGACAAAAAGAAGAGGGTGGCATATGCCCTGAAGGCGTTGAAAGACACCAGCCCTGCTTTTTGGACAGATGATGTGTTGCTGTACCTGGATGCAGTATCCTTCGTCCATAAGTCGAATCCATACGAGGATGCTTTGTCCCCAGCAGGCAGAGTATGGAGGAAGCCGGGTGAAGGCCTGGAAATTACTGCGAAGGGGAGCAAGGATCTGCCAGGTGGACGGGTATGTCACTATGTGGTAGGTATTTGCCATGGTGCTGGGGCTGTATTGGTGGAGGAGTATTCCACCATGAATGGCAGGTATTTTTCTAATTTTATTGAATCAACATTGCACCAAGTACTTTTAGATAGAGCGAGATTAACAGGAAAAGAGAAGCTTTTATTTTTGCAGGACAATGACCCAAGCCAGAACAGTGCCATGGCAAGAGATGCAATGAAGAACATTGGAGCAGAAGTCGTCAAAATTCCACCAAGGTCCCCGGACATCAACCCAATAGAGAACTTTTTTCACAACGTTAAAAGACAATTGAAGAAGGATGCGTTGGAAAGAAGGATAACAAGAGAGACTTTTAATGATTTCAAACTCAGAATTATAGATACTATTACTAATTATGATACAGATATAATAGACAAGACAATTCAAAGCATGTACAATCGTTTAACTATAATTTCTAAGAATAAAGGTTGTAGAACTAAGTATTAATGAAATTTTTGTATATACAGTTGCAGAATTGGGTAAAAAATTTATCCACGGAATATTCTTGTTTGTAGATTGCAGCAGCAGGGGATAAAGTTATTGAAATAAACGTAGAAGTTCTCGTATTATTGTAAGTACAAATTGACTATTGTCAATACGTGATATCTCACATTATTTGAAACGGTAAAAATTGTTGTCAACCCGTGATGTATGTTCAAATGAAATGAACTGAGGTGTCAAAAAATATTGTTTGTTTTCACTCTCCAGCTTCCACTAATATTTTGAATACAATGCACTTGTATTCTGCAAATGAGACATCCAGGGATCAAATACACGTGGTGCAAGGGGTCATACCAGGAAGTCAGGCTCACGGCAAATAGTATGCATCCCTACGATTTACACTACAATTTACAGTATAAAATAATTAAAAACAGGGTGTTCTCCTTCACAGAGAGGAATGAAGATGTTTTTAAAAGATGTACATCACTAATGTACATAATCTACACATTTTTATTTGTTTCTTTTTAACACTTTCACAGAGATATGAAGGAAAGATTGGACAGTTTACAAAATCTTTGAATAGAAAGTCACATGACTTGTCTTTTAATCTCTTGGAAGTGTAAACCGTGGAGGTTATTTGGATATTTCTCAGCAATTGAAAAGGTCATATGTTCACTTATTATCTCAAAAGATGTACATGAATTGTGTACATCTGTTATACATATTTCCAAAATTTATTACGAGATGTGAATGGAAATATTTGTCTTTTTCCTAGTGTAAACTGTTGTGTAAACTGTCCCAGCTTGGGAAGACACCAATACAATACATAGCGGGACACTGATTAGAACAAAAGGTAATGCAGGAAAATAATACAATTATAACAAAAGCGATTATACGTGCTCACGAGGCTGTCTATTGTTCATTTACTTCACTCAATTTCCAGCAACAGTCTTGCAAAACAACAACCACAAGGAATGACGGTCTTCTGCTCACTGGCCTTGAACTGATGGCGAAAGGAGAAGTATTTCCAACGGACAACCATCATTTCTGTCTCCTTATCATCAATGACTGAGCCTTTGATGAAAATTATGGGAGACTTTGATGTGGCAAACACTGGAGTGTCGTTGGAGAACTCGATATCCCTGGCATAGCTGGTTTTTGGCGCAGCAAAATGCACGACGTGACCTTCTAATAACAACAGCATGTCACTCCAAGGCAAAATGGCTGGCATATAACGAAAGTCATTCAAGAAAATGACCTCTTTCTCTTCAACCCCTAGCCACGCATACGAACATGTCGCAGGTGAGACAAAAATGTTGTAAATCACTCTTAGGGGGTCAAGAATAAATGTTTTGCCGCAGTTCGCTGGACCAGTAATTACGACCCTTTCCTCGACCCATGGCAAGTAATTTAACAACAGCATCAGCAAATGTGCTTTGCTGGATACTGTTGTTTTTAAGGATTTCCTTTGCACAAACCAACCACTCACCTTGACAGACACACTTGTCGTTGTAGGCCTTCTTCAAGAGGTCAATTCTTGACGTTGAACGTCTCTCCAACGTTTGCTGTGCTGTTTCCATTGCCCAGACAGACTGCACAAGTTCACTGATCCGTTTCTCGCCTTTGTTCAAGACAAACTCATACAGCCTGCTGTCACCATCTGTTTTCTTCTTCTTGGCCAGTGCCAGGAAGTGCAACTTGGAGTCAATGCCGTTGGAGATTATCATATCAGAGACTTCCAAATTACCCAACCTGGTGCTCTTCTGTGTGGTATCCATACCAGAAGCAGATGTCCTGCTTCGCTTCTTCATTGCTGGCAGGGTCTTTGGAGCACCTTTCAAGGTAGGATGACCTTCACTTCTCAGAACTTGGCTATCTAGCTTTGTGACATATTCATATGCTGTGCCATAGCCAGGATGTCCTGAGAAGTGTACGACAATGTCCTTTGTCTCTTGTAGGTGCTTCTTTACTTTCGACCAGCGCTGAAGCTTGTCCAGCAGGACGCACATGTGGAAATGGACACCACCATCCTCATGATTTTCCATGCAGCAAGCCCACTGTAATATGATGGCTGTAGTGACTGCATGGAATGCTGCAAGAACTGTATCGCTGAATGACCTCCTGTTATATCTTTCAGTGTCTGCCTTGCTGTAAGTAATTAGGTAAGCCCTTCTAACATTGTCCACATTTAATGATGATGCCATTATGATAATAATGTATAAACAATGTAGAAAGGCTAGTGAACATGCAGTTGTGAAAATGATAACAGTAAGTGATTGTAACCGTCATGTTATGTGAAATAAATTTGAATTTGAAATTGCCTGCTGTTTTACTATTGTTTTCTTATGGTATTGACATTGCCAGGATTTCACCCCTTGCTGAGAGACACCTTTAAAGGACTGGCATGTTTCAAGGACAATCACTGTTGACAGATATGCCACAATTAATCAGATTACATAGTTCAAGTATTACTATATCATGCAGGTAATAAACAATACTTTGGTTGCAAAATTTACTCGTTTTCCATGTGACTATTCTCTACTTTTTTCTCCGGTGCACGTGTAGCATTGTTTTCATTTTTTGTTCCAAGTTAACAAACATGCGTTTTTAAGACACTTTTAGAACATTTTCAGACTCCTTTTTTTCAAAATATGTTCACAATAGCTTGTTCTCTTTGCCAAAATCGTTTCCACCAAAAAAAGAATTTGTATCGGACAACACAACCACTTTAGAGCGCCATTTGGGCCAAAAATGGGACAATCACTTAGTTTGACGTCATGCGTAATATATAGAAAATTCTTGACATGCTCATCGAGATCAGCGCCCTTGAAAACCCCAGAAAACACGAAAACCAGCTTTATAAGTGATGTATTTCAAGAATTTGATAGGGGACAAAAGTCCTGGGACACCCACGATTTCAACAGGTTTTACACGCATACTTCAAGTTCACGAACATGCGTTTTTGAGACACTTTTATAACATTTTCAGACTCGTTTTTTTCACAATATATTCACAATATCTTGTTCTCTTTCCCAGAATGGTTTCACAAAAAAAACAATTCGTTTCGGACAACACAACCACTTTAGAGCGCCATTTGGGCCAAAAATGGGACAATCACTTAGTTTGACGTCATGCGTACGATATAGAAAATTCTTGACATGCTCATCGAGATCAGCGCCCTTGAAAACCCCAGAAAACACGCAAACCAGCTTTATAAGTGATGTATTTCAAGAATTTGATAGGGGACAAAAGTCCTGGGACACCCACGATTTCAACAGGTTTTACACGCATACTTCAAGTTCACGAACATGCGTTTTTGAGACACTTTTATAACATTTTCAGACTCGTTTTTTTCACAATATATTCACAATACCTTGTTCTCTTTCCCAGAATGGTTTCACAAAAAAAACAATTCGTTTCGGACAACACGACCACTTTAGAGCTGCAAATGGGCCAAAAATGGGACAATCACGTGGAATGACGTCATACATACGATATACAAAATTTTTGACATGCTCATCGAGATCAGCGCCCTTGAAAACCCCAGAAAACACGAAAACCAGCTTTATAAGTGACGTGTTTGAAGAATTTGATACCAGACAATAGGGGACAAAAGTCGTGGGACACCTAAGATTTTAGCAAGTTTTACACGCATACTTCATCCCCCTCCCCCCATAACAATGTTGTTTGTAGAGGCGGTGTTTTTCAATATCGCCGAAATTCTTTTGGCCCGACGACAAGAAAGGACTGGTGCACAAGACAACATTGTTTTGGGGGGAGTGGGGGGTCGCATTCTGCTCACAGAGAACAAATTGTGCAGAAGCACAGCATTATGGGATGAAATTTTCAGGTGTCCCATGGACTTTTGTCCCCTATTGTAGATAATAACCACACTTAGTTTTCATGAATGATCAGTTTTTAATAAATTTCCTCTACAAGATCATCTGGAAGGTTATCCTTTATAGAATCTACCAAGATGTTTCTTATTATTTCACCTTCCCCAGCATC
Organism: Sanderia malayensis; assembly: GCA_013076295.1. Classification (NCBI taxonomy): domain Eukaryota; kingdom Metazoa; phylum Cnidaria; class Scyphozoa; order Semaeostomeae; family Pelagiidae; genus Sanderia; species Sanderia malayensis. The sequence continues at coordinate 9,765 of RQOL01000414.1, read as the reverse complement.
ACATGAGTAAATTGGATCAGGGTTGTTTTGGTTCTTAATTTCATTCTGCTTGCCAATATCCAATTGTCCTCTGACTTGAAATTCATCAATGTAAGTGTTGTTTCTCTCACAGTAGTTGTGCAGGACAAAACATGCATAAATAACAATAGGTATTGATTCCAGTTTCAAATCAACTTTTCTTGTCAAAATTGACCACCTTGCCTTCAGCCTGCCATATGCACACTCAATAGGATTTCTTGCAGCACGAAGAGGAACATTAAAAATAACTTGCTCATTTCTCTTACATGTTTCAAATTCTTTCATGCAGTATGGAGTAAGTGCATAGGCTGGATCCCCTATCAAATAATTTGGAACCTTTACACAACCAGGTGTTACTGTTTGAAATGTTTGAGGCAATTCGTTGTTTCTGAGTTTAAGATGTATTGATGAGTTAGAAAACATTCTTGCGTCATGAACGCTACCAGGCCATCTGCACTCAACATCCATGAGTTGGCCCCGATAATCACACACTCCTTGTACGTTCAAGGAGTAATAGCCTTTGTAACAGAAGTAATCTTGAGGATTCTGAACAGGACGCTTGATAGGTATCTGTGTCTCATCGATACAACCGAAGGCTTGAACCATACCGAACTTTGTTTCGAACTCTGAAACTTTTTGTCTCATTTCATTTTGGTCTTCCGGAAGCTTCAAATACTTAGGCCCTAGAACTGTTCCAATGGCTTTGCAAACTTGTACAATGACACAAGATACTGTGCTAACAGCTATGCCAAACAAATTAGCAGTCATTATCAAAGACCCCGTGTCTTTTAGATAATAAAGGGTGATTGCTACCTTTTTATCAGCACTCAGTGCTCTATAATTTGGCGTAGAATTATCAGGAGAAATGTATGGCCTCGGTTCTTCCACAAGTTCATAGAACATTTCTTGCGTCATTCGGAAATTTTTCTTCCAGTTCTCCTCAGCAACCATCCCACCTATCATATTTTTCCACCACTGCTCAGTCTTCCCAAAAGTTACCCAGCATCTCCTTTTCTTCCTTAGCAATCTTCTTTGCTTTGCTAGTTTTAATTTCGATAACTGATAATTTCGTTTTCGTTGGAAATAGCTTATCATTTGGTTGCATTGGTTCATGTGTTGAATTTTCCAAAGAGCAAGAAGGCCGTATTGTTGTAATATTAGCGCAGTAAAAAATGTCATCAATTGAGAGCACATGAGAAAAAGATGCTTTTTATCTGCCATGTTGAATTAATTTTGGCGCCGAAGTTTCCTCCGCGTTGCAGCACGTTGCGAAGGAGAGTGTCTGCCAGCCCTCCTAAGCGGGCTGAAAAATTCACATGTGAACGCAAAATAATATCTAGCCCTCTTACAAGGGCCAGCCCACCTAGGAGGGCTGGCCCTCCTCATATAAACAGGCCCTAAGATGATAGCTCCAGAAATTTGCTGAATTCTTATCCTTGTATGTTAGGTTACCATATTTATCTTTTATTTTAGATGCTCTTTTTCGATATAGCATACGTCTCTTCGGGTATTGGTGTGTTAAAAAATCATCATATCTATTATCCCAAAAATGGATTTTATTACAATTTTTAAGGGTAACCATGTATTTCTTGTTCTTACGATCTGAATAATTAAGATCTTTAGCTCCATATATAACTCGAGCTCTCAGTCTTAATAAATCAAAATCTTTACCAGTTACTATCATATAATTCATTACTAGATTATTGTAAGTCCTTGAACGGTATCCAACTGTTAAATTCATCACTATACCCATTCCACTTCACCAAAGCTTGCTTCTTTTTATAATCTCTCCGAATGACTTTATCAATACGGAAAACATCCTGCTTGGCTTTTAATAGTTCAGGTTCATAAAAACTCCCTTGAATATCTTCACCTCTAAGTTCCTTTATTTTGTATGTGATTTGATTAGTGTATTGTATATTATCAATTGTAAACAATTCTTCTGTCCAGTTTGGGGTATACCCTTTATCGAATACACTTTGTTTATACTTGCTTATCCTAATCTTATCACCTATTTCAAATTTCGGTTTAGATGTTACTTGCTCCATATCACCATATAGATTAAAGTAAACAGTTCCCTCATTGTTCTCTTTACTTGCTTCTATTGATGTCATCTTCATGCTTGAATGTTTTGTATTATTGTATTCTTTCACTAATTTTGGCAACATGTCTAAATACTGTGTATTACCCTGAATCATGAATTGTTTCCACATTTTAGTTTTAATTGTTCTGTTCCATCTTTCAACAACACATGATTTTTCTTCATTCTCTGTTGAGTACATCTGTACACTATGTTTCTCCAATAGGTCTTTCAAATGTTTGTTATAGAACTCTTTACCTTTATCAACCCATATATATTTCGGTATTCTACCCTCCTTGAATATCGTTTGAAAAGCTATCATTACAGTTTCACCTTTCTTATTATTCAAAGGAACAATCCAACCGTATTTCGAAAATACATCAATAACCAATAATAGATATTTATAGCCTTTATTCCATTTACTAAACTGTTGCATATCGACTAGATCAGCTGCCCAAATCTCATCAACATGATTTACAATTATACGCCGCCGCGTAAAACTTTGTTTTATAGGTGCATGTAATTCATTAGCTAGTTTTTCTTGCCAGATACTCGACGGCTTTTTCCGTTTTTGATTTCACTCCCATGCCTAGTTTTTGTTTTGTATTAAATAGAAAACGAGCTGTTAGACCCCATTTAGGCATCTTACCATATGGGATACGATCTAGTGACTCAACCATTCTTCTGTCTGCCTCATTCTTGCATGCCGTACCCTTGTTTTTATTACTACAAATTGAGTAGTCAACATCGTGTTGAGCTGCTATGCTATCAACCTCATTATACGGCTTCACCTTAAAATCGGTGATTTGACCAGTCTCTTTATCATAATCTAACTGTTTTTCAAGTGGATTGAAAGGTCCCATGTATTTGTATTTTGATGGAGTCCAATGGGCTTTTGGATGTGGAATTTTTCAAATTAAAGAATGCATATCGATAGCCCCACCATCCAACTCAACCTTGACGAATTTACTCTTTCTTGAACCACAAATGGAACATAAAGATTTAAGTATTAACTTTCCATTCTTAGATGTCTCATGTTTTTCATTTACATTAGAAGTTTGTTTTTTGCATTTTACACAGTAATTTATAGTCATATATAATTAGTTACATGTTTTCATCAAAGTTTTTCTTACAACTCTTCTTTTCTTTATCTAAAAATAGAAATTCATATGGAGCAAGTTTATCGAATAATTTCGAACCAATCATATTTTTCTTACCAATAAGTGAACAAAGATTTTCAGTAGTTGGTGGATATAGAATCATATGAGAGCAATTTTGTCTCAATTTTTGAGGGGTGTCGTAATAACTCTGAGTTAGGTATATTGGTGAGATATTATGATGACTCCCATCAGTGAAATGAAGGCTATCCTTCATTGGATTTTTTCAGGGGCATTAACCAAATCGTCGAATATAACAACCTTCCGATTATCATTCTGGTATTCATTTGTATCTAGTATATCATCTGGTCCTTTTATTTCCATAACCTGATATCCAACCTTCTCTGATATATCATCCATTACTTCTCGTAAATCATTTATTTTATCTTGATGCTTATTTGGGGTGTACAAATATATTTCATCATAATGAACCAATGGTTTCATGAGCATATGCATGACCGTATTAGTCTTTCCACAGCCACTTTGACCACATACAAGCATCCGGCATTCCTCATTTATAAAGTCATTTAAGCTTCGTTTTTTCTTCTCTGTTTTATTACTGTCGTAATTAGGGATCTATATATACTATTCTACGATCACACGTGACCCGCCGACTCTGAACAATGACCTATTGTTTCTTGAACAATCACCATTGTCTTTTGAACAATCGACGTTCGACCAAACAATGGGATCAAAGGAGCGGGGCTTGATATCATAAAGGCTTTTTTCCTGGGGGTCAATAAGGGTTCAAATTGGTACCAAAATGATCGCTGCATTCTGCCGATGAAAGTAAAGCACTCCGCTAATTTCTAACCCCAGCCGTTCGGGAGTTATGGCCCATTTTGTGTTCCGACCTTCTAGAAAGTTCCGAGGACCGAGTTAATGAGATGCAAAACGAGCAGGGAGAAGCACGTGTTTCTTTAGTTGAACGGGCGGCAAGTTACTCGGGTTTAAACGTGAATACGTGCCGGAAATCAATTGTAAAGACGTGTCAATTGTTGTCAGGACCTGTGGAGACAATTGGTGGACAATTATTTCAAGGTATTTCCTTTATTTAATTGTTTTTGGTTGAAAATAGCACGAGTTTTGTTTTGTTTAACCTCACGTTTTTCTTTCGGCTCGAGGGCCTAACCAAAACACGAAGACAATTTTGATTTTCTCGGGTCGTTCTGGGCCGATTTTGTCCATTTAAACTTTCGATAACTGTTTATTTACACGAGAACTAAAGTTATCTGGCTTTGTTTTTTTTGTTTTGCTGATTTTCCTCTGTTTTTGGACAGTTTTAGCCGAGTTTGGATTTTGCTGGAAAACACGAAATTTTCAAGCAACACGAGTGTGTTTTGCATTTGCGAAAATTAATTTTTAACCTGCCAAAACTTTGTTTTTTTCACCCAAATACTTTCGATAAATGTTCGCCAAGCTATTAGCTTCATGTTGATATTTTCGTGGGGTGTGTAGGACAAAAATTGGCCACGTTAATTTAATTTGAAACTTGGTGAATCGTGTTTGAAATGCTATTTTTTGCAAGGGTTTGATTTCACAGCTATTTTTTATGAAGAAAATCATGTCTTGGACTTCAAAAATTTACAACTAAAATTGCGAAAAGCTTTTCATATGCACCCAAGTACTTTCGATATTTATTTGCCAAGGTATTAGCTTCATGCTGGTGTAATTTGAGTTCAAATGGACAAATTTTGACCAAGTTAGGGGAATTTTTGTGTTCTTAAAGTTGGCTGATGAATAAATTTTTTCACGGCTTTTGTGTTGGGCTGCACTAAATACTCTCTTAAAATTCAAAACAACACTGTTAAGAAATGTGAATATATTTATCGGATTCGCTGTTTCCTTAGCTACAGTTTGATATATTTTTTATTACAGATTGAGTTTAAATTTTCCAAGATTGATTTAATTTTTGAAGGCAACTTTTTTTTTTCAAACTTCACACTGAAGCTAGCAACTATCGGAAGCGGCTTTCAGGGGGGCAGCGTGGGCGCGGGGCGGTCGCTTGGCAGGGGGGAAGATTCGACCTCCCACCTTTACTTTCTTTAGAAATGTGGCGTCGTGTGTATTGTAGGGTATGTATGGTAGGGTATGTATTGTAGGTTATGTATTGTAGGGTATGTATTGTAAGGTATGTATTGTAGGGTATGTATTGTAGGGTATGTATTGTAGAGTATGTATGTAGGGTATGTATTGTAGGGTATGTATTTTAGGGTATGTATTTTAGGGTATGTATTTTAGGGTATGTAGGGTATGTATTGTAGAGTATGGTATGTAGAGTATGTATGTAGGGTATGTATTGTAGGGTATGTATTTTAGGGTATGTATTTTAGGGTATGTATTTTAGGGTATGTATTTTAGGGTATGTATTTTAGGGTATGTATTTTAGGGTATGTATTGTAGGGTATGTATTGTAGGGTATGTATTGTAGGGTATGTATTGTAGGGTATGTATTTTAGGGTATGTATTGTAGGGTATGTATTGTAGGGTATGTTATGTAGGGTATGCATTGTAGGGTATGTATTGTAGGGTATGTTATGTAGGGTATGTATTGTAAAGTATGTATTGTAGGGTATGTATTGTAGGGTATGTATTGTAGGGTATGTATTGTAGGGTATGTATTGTAGGGTATGTTATGTAGGGTATGTATTGTAGGGTATGTATTGTAGGGTATGTATTGTAGGGTATGTTATGTAGGGTATGTATTGTAGGGTATGTATTGTAGGGTATTTATTGTAGGGTATGTATTGTAGGGTATGTGTTGTAGGTTATGTATTGTAGGGTATGTATTGTAGGGTATGTATTGTAGGGTAAGTATAGTAGGGTATGTTATGTAGGGTATGTATTGTAGGGTATGTATTGTAGGGTATGTATTGTAGGGTATGTATGTATGTATGTATGTATGTATGTATGTATGGGCATGAGCGGCAGCGAATGCAGCGCGCGAAGCGCGCCAACCAGATTAAGCTTTGTTTACTTGACGGGCTCCGGGGAGGGAGCGAAGCGACCGAACCCGGCTCATGTAGGTATGTATGTATGTATGTATGTATGTATGTATGTAGGTATGTATGTATGTATGTATGTATGTATGTATGTATGTATGTATGTATGTATGTATGCATGCATGTATGTAGGTATGTATGTATGTATGTATGTATGGGCATGAGCGGGAGCGAATGCAGCGCGCGAAGCGCGCCAACCACATTAAACTTTTTGTACTTGAGGGGCTCCGGGAAGCGAGCGTAGCGAGTGCCCCCGGCTAGTCTATATATACTATTCTACGATCACACGTGACCAGGAAACGCTCAACAATGGGCCATTGTCCCCGGAACAATCGACGTTCCACCAAACAATGACAACGTTCGACCAAACAATGGGATCAAAGGAGCGGGGCTTCATATCATAAAGGCTTTTTTCCTGGGGGTCAATAAGGGTGCAAATTGGTATCAAAATGATCGCTGCATCGCGCTGATCAAAGTAAAGTATGTGGCTAATTTCTACTCCAAACGGTTCGGGAGTTATGGCCCATTTTGTGTTCCGACTTTCTAGAAAGTTCCGAGGACGGAGTTAATGAGATGCAAAACGAGCAGGGAGAAGCACGTGTTTTTTTAGTTGAACGGGCGGTAAGTTGCTCGGGTTTAAACGTGAATACCTGCCGGAAATCAATTGTAAAGACGTGCCAATTGTTGTCAAGACCTGTGGAGACAATTGGTGGACAATTATTTCAAGGTATTTCCTTTATTCAATTGTTTTTGGCTTTTAGCACGAGTTTTGTATTGTTTCACCTCACGTTTTTTTTTCGGCTCGAGGGCCTAACCAAAACACGAAGACAATTTTGATTTTCTCGGGTCGTTCTGGGCCGATTTTCTCCATTTAAACTTTCGATAACTGTTTATTTACACAAGAACTAAAGTTATATGGCTTTGTTTTTTTTGTTTTCTTGATTTTCCTCTGTTTTTGGACAGTTTTCGCCGAGTTTGGATTTTGCTGAAAAACACGAAATTTTCAAGCAACACGCGTGTGTTTTGCATTTGCGAAAATTACTTTTTAACCTGCCAAAACTTTGTTTTTTTCACCCAAATTCTTTCGATAAATGTTCGCCAAGCTATTAGCTTCATTTTGATATTTTCGTGGGTTCTGTAGGACGAAAATTCGCCACGTTAATTTAATTTGAAAGTTTTAGTGTCTGTAAAGTAGGTTGATGAATTCATTTTTTCACTTTCAGAAGAAACGGTTTTTAGGGGGGCGGCAGGGTGGGCGCTGGGTGGTCGCTTGCCAGGGGGAAGTATGGTAGGGTGTGTATTGTAGGGTATGCATTGTAGGGTATGTATTGTAGGGTATGTATTGTAGGGTATGTATTGTAGGGTATGTTATGTAGGGTATGTTATGTAGGGTATGTATTGTAGGGTAGGTGTTGTAGGGTATGTATTATAGGGTATGTATCGTAGGGTATGTTATGTAGGGTATGTATTGTAGGGTATGTATTGTAGGGTTTGTATTGTAGGGTATGTATTGTAGGGTATGTATTGTATGTATGTATGTATGTATGGGCATGAGCGGTAGCGAATGCAGCGCGCACAGCGCGCCAACCAGATTAAGCTTTGTTTGCTTGACGGGCTCCGGGGAGGGAGCGAAGCGACCGAACCCGGCTCATGTATGTATGTATGTAGGGTATGTATGTAGGGTATGTATGTAGGGTATGTATGTAGGGTATGTATGTAGGTATGTATGTATATTATGTATAGTATTTTTATACATAGTATATAGGGTATGTATTTATGTATATATTTATGTATAGTATCTATAGTAAGTATGTTAATATTAATATGCAGTGCTTCTATTTCTAACTTTTGTAATTCATTAAAAAAAAAACACTGCAAAACAGACACTGTCCTTCTTTTTGAACAAATGATCTTCAATTAACAAATCTCAAAATGAACTCACCTAACTATAATAATGTTCACAAGGAATGACCACAAACATTCACTTTATGTCTGGGCTCCTGAAAAACAACAAGAAATCATGTAATCTACTTTATAGCATGTTGGCTCATCTCAGTTCTTTTCATGTGGCCTCAAGTCTATAAATGTAAGTCATTTATTGTAACTGCAAATCATTAATTACTTCCACCTCATGTATTCACCCACTCAAACAACGTATAAAACCTTCTTACCTTTGGTCAACCTTCCATGGCCTACTCTTATTATTGGTATTTTTACCAACAGCAATATTTCTGAAGATATAACAGATCACCAAAAATAAAATCAATGTACTTCATTATCCATGTGTCCGTGGTGGAACATGTTTTTCCTGTTGCTGTGTTCAACAACCTTCACCATCAAAATCCCCACAACGCCATGGTGAGAAATGATCTATTTCTAGATATCTTGCATAATAAAGTCCACCAAATTATTTCTTCTTATACTTAGAGATCGACAAAACAGAATGAATCATCATAATAATAATAATGACAACAACGAGGCACGCCGCCGAATAGAGGCCACAAAACTTTCAAATTGGCGCGAATTTAAAATAGCAATTGCGTGTTTACTTTCTTGCTACAGCAAATGTAAAATTTTTGTTCAACATCTAACGTTGTTAGAAATTGGAAGAAAATAATAATTATCTATATATTGAGAAAAAATCTTACAAAGATTGTTTTACTTTGTTATTGGTAAGTTGAATGTTGAAATTTACCTTTCCTAAACAATCCATATTTACACCAACAGCGTCTTCTTTAAGGCCAGGTTGTCTTTCATTGCATCGCAATGCACTGTCTTTTTTACCGTTTCTGTCATCTGGTTTTTAGCGTTTCTGTCATCTGGCTTCTAGGTTAATATCCAGCCAGTTTTGTTGTAAAGTAAAGTAAAGTAAAGTTAAGTTTTTTTATAAAGTAAGTATTTCACTCCTTCACTTCAGCATGACATTTTATTCTTATTTCAATCAACTCAATAATATACAAGTTAAACATGTTAAACATTCCTTAGTATTAATGGCAACTTTCTTTTTACAAGATAATAAATTCATCCAAATTATCTTTCTTCTTTTCTAAAACAGGGTTTCAAGAAAGTTGATTCCTCAAAATATTTGGTGAGTGTCATAACAATTGTTGTTATACAAAGCCCATTTTAGTTAATGTTTAAATGCCTCACCCTGTAATGTACATTGATCTCCCAAATCTGAAGCTTAACTACTTAGCTGAACAATCACAACAATTTCTTATTAATAAAAAGCAAATTAACTGCATAATGCAAATAAAATCTAGCCTTCACAAACACATCAAATGGATGATTAACTTTTCTAATTTATACATTATCGCAACTGTTTTCCTTTTAGTTCTTGAAGAACACAATAGAAAGAGTGATGTAGGTCATAAGATAAAGTGCTCCAATATTTTTATTTGCAAACTTTAAATAACCAATAATTTAATTCCACGATCAAGAGTAATTTCAAACATTTCTTACAATTATGCTTTAAATTATTTATTTTATCTTGCAGCTCACGAAAAAA
>RQOL01000413.1:131875-152786 GCA_013076295.1 Sanderia malayensis | reverse complement strand
CGCTCATGCCTCTTTCAACCCCACGTACAATGTGTTAGCTCGCTGCGCTGCCTGTCTATCTATTATCAAGAAACATTGACTGATAGGGCGCACTTCGTGCGCTGCATTCGCTTTGCTCATGCCTCTTTCAACCCACTTACAATGGGTTAGCTCGCTGCGCTCGCCTGTCTATCTATTATAAAGAAACATTGACTGCTAGGGCGCACTTCGTGCGCTGCATTCACTTCGCTCATGCCTCTTTCAACCCCAAGTACAATGTGTTAGCTCGCTGCGCTCGCTGTCTATCTATTATCAAGAAACATTGACTGATAGGGCGCACTTTGTGCGCTGCATTCGCTTCGCTCATGCCTCTTTCAACCCCACGTACAATGTGTTAGCTCGCTGCGCTCGCCTGTCTATCTATTACCAAGAAACATTGACTGATAGGGCGCACTTCGTGCGCTGCATTCGCTTCGCTCATGCCTCTTTCAACCCCACGTACAATGTGTTAGCTCGCTGCGCTCGCCTGTCTATCTATTACCAAGAAACATTGACTGATAGGGCGCACTTCGTGCGCTGCATTCGCTTCGCTCATGCCTCTGCCTACTCCTCTTGCAACAGTTTGGCTCGCTTCGCTCGCCTGATAACCCCTTATCATAATTTGTTTGTTAAAACTTTGGGCTTGTTTACATTAGGCCTAAGCGTCACAGTATGCCGAAGCAACAATGGCGGTCGTACAAAAACTAAAACTATCACACTCAAAAAACAAAACAAAACTATCACCTGCGTTCTCAATTGTCTCCTGTAATTTTGCAGAGGTCTCTCAAACAATTAGCAAAGGTTTACAAAGATAATTCAGGTCGTAAAACACTTTGAAAGGCGCCCAGTTATCCTTTGTGTTGAAAACAAAAACACGCGTCTTCTCCAAAAGTACCTGCTGTTCAACCCGAGGGCTAATTTGCACTATAACGAAAAACGCGTGACTTTTCACGTGAAGTCACGAAAGAGCCAATCAAATTGCAGCAAAAGGCGAAACGCGTCACGTGAAAGAGCGAATGCTTTCTTCGAAATTGGAGTTCGCGACGCGAATTTGGAAGTTTCGCCAGCGTAAACCGTCGTTTTTTCGTGATAGCACAATTAGTAGGATATTTAATGGAATAACTCAAAAATTCTTTTAAAATAGGCTTCCAAAATAGATAACTTTTGCCTACTCCAGAAACGAAGCCTTTCCATGCAAGTCTCAACCTTGTGCGCCCCCATTAAAAAAGCCTTATTGATCACCGATTCGCCGTTTCGTCCCATTGTTTTGAGGCGTTCGACCTATTGTTTCGGGTCGAATCTATTGTTTTTGGCAGGGAAAGTGCGTCATCACGTGACTCCGTAGAATATAGACTAGGGGTCATCAGTCGCTTCGCTCGTTCGCCCCAGCCCGTCAAGTAAAAGAAGCTTAATCTGGTTGGCGCACTTCGTGCGCTGCATTCGCTTCGCTCATGCCTCTTTCAACCCCACGTACAATAGGTTAGCTCGCTGCGCTCGCCTGTCTATCTATTATCAAGAAACATTGTCTGATAGGGCGCACTTCGTGCGCTGCATTCGCTTTGCTCATGCCTTTCAACCCCACGTACAATGGGTTAGCTCGCTGCGCTCGCCTGTCTATCTATTATCAAGAAACATTGATTGATAGGGCGCACTTCGTGCGCTGCATTCGCTTCGCTCATGCCTCTTTCAACCCCGCGTACAATGGGTTAGCTCGCTGCGCTCGCCTGTCTATCTATTATCAAGAAACATTGACTGATAGGGCGCACTTCGTGCGCTGCATTCGCTTCGCTCATGCCTCTTTCAACCCCGCGTACAATGGGTTAGCTCGCTGCGCTCGCCTGTCTATCTATTATCAAGAAACATTCTGATAGGGCGCACTTCGTGCGCTGCATTCGCTTTGCTCATGCCTCTTTCAACCCCACGTACAATGGGTTAGCTCGCTGCGCTCGCCTGTCTATCTATTATCAAGAAACATTGATTGATAGGGCGCACTTCGTGCGCTGCATTCGCTTCGCTCATGCCTCTTTCAACCCCGCGTACAATGGGTTAGCTCGCTGCGCTCGCCTGTCTATCTATTATCAAGAAACATTGACTGATAGGGCGCACTTCGTGCGCTGCATTCGCTTTGCTCATGCCTCTTTCAACCCACGTACAATGGGTTAGCTCGCTGCGCTCGCCTGTCTATCTATTATCAATAAACATTGACTGATAGGGCGCACTTCGTGCGCTGCATTCGCTTTGCTCATGCCTCTTTCAACCCCACGTACAATGGGTTAGCTCGCTGCGCTCGCCTGTCTATCTATTATCAAGAAACATTGACTGATAGGGCGCACTTCGTGCGCTGCATTCGCTTTGCTCATGCCTCTTTCAACCCGCGTACAATGGGTTAGCTCGCTGTGCTCGCCTGTCTATCTATTATCAATAAACATTGACTGATAGGGCGCACTTCGTGCGCTGCATTCGCTTACGCTCATGCCACTTTCAACCCCACCTACAATGGGTTATCTCGCTGCGCTCGCCTGTCTATCTATTATTAAGAAACATTGACTGATAGAGCGCACTTGTGCGCTGCATTCGCTTTGCTCATGCCTCTTTCAACCCCACCTACAATGGGTTATCTCGCTGCGCTCGCCTGTCTATCTATTATTAAGAAACATTGACTGATAGGGCGCACTTCGTGCGCTGCATTCGCTTTGCTCATGCCTCTTTCAACCCCACGTACAATGGGTTAGCTCGCTGCGCTCGCCTGTCTATCTATTATCAATAAACATTGACTGATAGGGCGCACTTCGTGCGCTGCATTCGCTTTGCTCATGCCTCTTTCAACCCCACGTACAATGGGTTAGCTCGCTGCGCTCGCCTGTCTATCTATTATCAAGAAACATTGACTGATAGGGCGCACTTCGTGCGCTGCATTCGCTTTGCTCATGCCTCTTTCAACCCCACGTACAATGGGTTAGCTCGCTGCGCTCGCCTGTCTATCTATTATCAAGAAACATTGACTGATAGGGCGCACTTCGTGCGCTGCATTCGCTTTGCTCATGCCTCTTTCAACCCGCGTACAATGGGTTAGCTCGCTGTGCTCGCCTGTCTATCTATTATCAATAAACATTGACTGATAGGGCGCACTTCGTGCGCTGCATTCGCTTACGCTCATGCCACTTTCAACCCCACCTACAATGGGTTAGCTCGCTGCGCTCGCCTGTCTATCTATTATTAAGAAACATTGACTGATAGAGCGCACTTTGTGCGCTGCATTCGCTTTGCTCATGCCTCTTTCAACCCCACTTACAATGGTTTGGCTCCCTACGCTCGCCTTAGTATTTGCTTTCGGTCATGCTTCCAGATAGTACACAGCACTTTAGGGGGGTGTAGAATAAAGTTTGAGACATTGGCCTTGTGTTGACAAAATAAGCCTCGTATTGGCGATTTTGCATTGACATGGAATATTGCATCATAAGATGGCAATTGACCTTTGAAAGCACAAAACTTTTGGTGAAGGGATAGTGAAAAGTTGAATAAATGAAATTGTAATAATTGTAACTGTGGGTAGGTTAGCAGAACAATGGAGTTAAATTTTACTAATGCACATATGGCATAACAGATGAGCATTAATTTTGTGCAAGTATTGCAGCTGCATGCCAAGAATAAAAGTAATACATTGTTATTTTACCAGTGTCCCATATAAGTGTGTTATAATTAGGCAATAACCTGACACAAAAACTGATTAAATTGCAACATGATAGAAACTTACATTAACAGAATTCTCCTTCCATGAGTTTTTCAAGGTTTCCATTGACCTTTCATGCATAGTGTAGTAAATGTTTGCTTCGGTCATTTTATATTTGCATGGTGTGAATAGCAAGTATTAGTGACATTGACGGCTTCCGTTAAGCACTTCAGTATTTGTTTCACTAAGAATCATACAGGAAAAAAAGGAAGAATTAATAATCAATGAAATGACCATATGATAGTTACAGCATAATAGGACAACATGATAGTTGTGCAGCCATAATGATCAATAGCCCTTGTGGATTACATGGAAAAGGATATTTAAAATGCAAAATAAATGAAAATTATCTTTCCACTGGTCTATGAATACTTCATCCGTCATCAATATTTAAGATAAAAATAGTTTCATAGGAATGTTAATATATTTTGCTTGTCACACATGAAGGCAATGAACAGTAAGGAATCCTTCAAGAATCATTTTAAATCCAAGCTAGCAATCGCAGGCACATGTAGGGAAGGTATCAAACATTTATTTTATTAGCAAGTAAACTATAAAGGTATAAAATAACTAATGTAAATTCTGGATTTCGTTGCAATCAGTGAAGTTAGCATGGCCTAACCCAAATTAAGCTGGTTTAACAACTTGATGAAATTTAATGGGGAATGAGTTAAAAATAAGATCTCTATTACCTGTAACATACATTGAAAATGTCCCCTGTAAATTTGGAAATAATTTACAACTTTACGTTGTCCTGTTTGATGATCTTTTTGTGATGCAAAGCCAAGCTGTTTCCAAATTCTTATTTTAAAAGTTAGCGGGGGCTATTGATGGAAAAGAGGCCAAAATTTTTTCAATGCAACATAACGACCTCGTTTCAATGGGGGATAAAGTGTTATTATTGGCAAAGAAGAACTGCAGAAATGCATCTCATTAAGAACGAACATAGATGAAGCTGAGAGTACATTAATCCTACATTGTTTTGGTATATAATATACTTATTAGTACATAAACGGTAATAAAGTAAGTATCATTGACGATGGCTTCAATTATGTGCTACACACAACTATAAAAAAACTTTTGGCATACAATGTCATAAAGGAAAACATGAGCTTTAACATGCATGAATAAAAATGCGGACAAACTTCTAATGTCCATTTGACGTTCATTTCATATCTCAATAGTGAACATAAATGAGAGATAATTGGTTCCATCTGTAGATTGTATTGATGTCTTCATTCATCATGTGGAGTGTCCGGTGATGTTGACAGCATTGTTCAATATAAAATTCAGACGCGCGTGGCACAGAGCAACAATAGCGATGTCTGTTGTCTCGATGCTTCGTGCGTTCTCACCATTAAGTTTGGTCATAGTAAAAGAAAAATATTGCCGGTTACATTAGTTTAAAGCTCGAACACCAACTTCGAGGTTTCCTTGTTCATGAAAACTGCAATTTAAATTTGGGATATTACAAAATAAGGGGTCAGCTATATTGTTATAATAAATAAGAACATGAGAGGAGGGTAATCCAATGCTAATTCTTGTTAAAACAACTATGGTTAATGGAGAGATTGCAGTTTTCACAGAGAAAAGGAAAGCCATACTCCCATAGGCAATATCGGAGAGCATGGCAAAGCATATCTCTTCTGATACGGGTGCTACCGAGGACCCAGATCGTGTTGTTGCTGTTGGCGACACACCCCGGACACTGGAGTGTTGTGAAAGTGTCCGGATCGTTCTTGGCGGATCTTATTGACTGGAGTGGCGTGGCAAACCAGCAATGTTCAAAGCTTTTTACGGCTTTGCTTTCTGAGTGTTGTGCTGATAGCACAACAGGGAACATCACACTGTAGTGCAATGCCGAGCACAATCCGAGCCCCGTATTTTGTGTATGTGCATTTTGGTAGACTGACACCCTCTGTGAGCAACGCAATTTATGCTCGTGAAGACCTTTACAGGACTTCTTGGAAGACAATGTTTTTTGTCTTCCTGTGTGTTTCCTCTGGGAGGAATACTTTGAGCCCGTCAAATGATGTTGCTCTTGACATGGCCACATATAACTGACCATGTGTGAACACGGGCTCAGGTAAATACAAACCAACATACCTCAGAGATTGTCCCTGTGCCTTGTTGATAGTAAGGCAGTATGCTAGTCTGACTGGAAATTGCCGTCGTTTGATGTTGAACGGCATCTCAGTGTCTTGTGTTGACATTGTTATTCTGGGAATCATGACCTGCTGGCCTCTGTGTTCCTTGGTGATGATCTCTGCTGTGATTACGCTACGTCGGAGATGGCGTACAATGAGTCTTGTGCCGTTGCAAAGACCTTTCTTTGGATTCAGATTCCTCAGAAGAATGATTGTTGCACCAACCTTAAATAAGGAATGTTCGAGATTACGATGCGTATCATGGAAGGACCATTATTAATATTTAAAATAAGTGTAGAATTAATGTATAATTAGTACATATAGAAAAATTGTACCTTGAGTCTAAGTCGATGTAATGGCATTCCGTTAGGAGTTAGATTGTTGAGAAACTCAATTGGATATGCCGCCTCCTCGTCTGGATCCTCTGTTATCACACTGTCTGTGCTGTAGTATGTTCTGTCAGGAGTTTGTAGTCTTTCCAGAATGATGTCATTGATTTGATGTGAGAAGTCATTCTTTGGGGTAAGACAACAACGTTCTGACATGGTTACAGGATCCAGCATGAGACGCGACTGTGGTGTATTAGGCTGGGGATATATGAAGTTGAGCATTTCCTCTTGCGAAGATGTGCATATTTGATGTGGCAAAGTGATATTATCAAGTGCATCATATGGTTCTTGTTTGTTACCGAGTCTTAGGAGCCATTCTGAGAATTCTCTGTAAGATTCATCTTGAACAGCTCTCATGTTTGTGTGCAGGCGATGTTGTTGAAACTGTGCCCACAAATCACTGATTTGATATGATTTAAGACTCTCTGTTTCTCTCTTCCTGCTTTGGGAACAACAGGTAAGACCTGTCTGAAATCGCCACCAAGTAACATGAATTTGCCACCAAATGGCTTGTCAACTCGTGTGATATCCCGAAGCAGTCTGTCAACTGCTTGTAATGCCAATGCTGGTATCATTGAAGCTTCATCCCATATGAACAGGGTTGTTTCACGCAACACTTGTGCTCTTCGGCTCTGTCTCTTGACATTGCATGTTGATTCCAGCTTCAATGGTATTGGAATTTGGAATTGTGAATGCGATGTTCTGCCATTAATAAGCAGTGTTGCTGCAATTCCTGACCAAGCCATACACTGAACTTTGTGTCCAGATGCATGAAGATTACGAACCAACGTGTTGTAGAGAAATGTTTTCCCTGTGCCGGCTGGTCCGTCGAGAAAGTGACAGTTCTGCTCTGATTGCGCTTCAATTGCTTGAATAATGGCTATGTAAACAACTCGTTGTTCTGGATTCAATGCAGCGCGCATTTCTTCTCCTTGCTCTCTTTCATGTTCAACATCCATGTGATCTTCCTCTGAAAACATAAACAATAGTTTATTTTGGTAGAAATAGAATTATATATTATTGGCTAAATTATTACAGTGAATATCATCATGGTAAGTTGTAAATCACCTTGTTCTGGGATGACAAAGTCGGCTGGTAGCTGAGGAAGGTGATCGTAATTCGTGATGGACAAACCATGAACCTTCAAATTGTTGTCAATATCATGTAGACATTGATACATGTGTCTATCTTGGAAGGTTATGTCTGGATTGTTGAGTTGATCACGTCTGACAAAGTCTTCACTCATTGCTTCTTTGAAGGCGTTGAAGAGAGTTCTGATGTCTGATGGCGTTTGAAAGAGTAGCAATGATGCAAACAACTGTCTGAGTTGTGAAGGCATATTGAAGATGACAGCTTCATCAAGGCAACGTGTGACTTCGGCATCATCTTCTAATAGCCCTAGAGCTAATGCTGCATCTTTAAAGGAATCACATAGATTACCTTCTACTGTACGAAGGTCTTCAAATGAAGTAGCTCCTCGTGTATGCAATAGCAAGAGTCTGAGTGCAAACTTTTGCTCGCAAGGTCTGGCTGCACTTGAGTTACTCTACCAATGATTGGCATTGTTCTTCGTTGTCTGGCTGTCCATGTTTTTGAACGCTCCTGGAAGACATAGTGCTCTGGTATCTCATGATAGAGGTACTGACGTGCAGCTGGATCTTGCTGGTTGAGTTCAAACCATGCTGTGAGTGTTGTTCTATCACCAATGTTGTTGAGTCTTTGTTCGTTCATCATTGTCATGAAGATGACTTGTTGCTCAAATGGTAGATGAACAGAAAGCCGTTTGACTGTGTGGCTTTTGTCGTGCATGGGAACTGCAGAAGCCTATAGACAGCTTCATGTGGTTCCAATATATCTTGCATTGATGTATTGGCGCACCTCGTCGTGTTCAATGTCCTTGAGGTACTTGCTGTTGATTTTCTTCAAGAATTTCAACATGTGCCATATCATGTCTTTGTGGATATATTTGAAAATGTACTTGACACTTTTTACTGATACTGCATATTTCCACGTTTATATGACACTGATATTTGATGAGTAGGTGTCTGTTGTGTGGCACCACCAAGTATCATCCAGAATGCGATCATTTAGATAGACTGGATGAAGACAGCGTCGTCTATAAAGAGGATAGCCGTTGACATTGATTTGAGTGTCAGCAACTTGTTCTTTTGGAAAGTGCTTTTTGCATTTGTTGTTCTCCATGCACACGCACCGAGGATTTAAATTTCCACAGGGTCCATGTGTCATGTGCTTTAAGACCAACTTGTGGTATTTTGCATCCTGTGGGTCTGGAATCTCTGCTGATATCAGTTGATCCACCTGACAATGAAAATAATAATTAACAATTGTATAATAGAAATGTAGTACAGAACAGTTGTACTGTGCATTGGATATAAATTTAGCAATAAGAGAAAGAACTCTTGGTACATGAAACAATACCTGTTGTGGTGTTCTGGGTTTATCAGCTTGCGAAAGAAACAGGATCATGTGTGCGTGTGGTAGTCCTCTCTTCTGAAATTCTATGACATACACATGTGCAGTGACATGTCCAAGAATGTTGTTGTGTAGTATGTCTTCGAGTAGTTCTTTGAGTTTGAGTTGAAATACTCGAGTGACAATGTCTGGTCGATCATTGGCCGCTTGATACGGATGAATGTTTTCTTCTATCTCCTTCCATTTAGGATTGGCAGTCATTGTCAGGAAGATTTTGGCTTGCCATACTTCCTAACGATTGTCATTGCATCTTGAAAATGTTGATACATGTTTCTTTGGCTGCCTGGAAAGGATGACGGTAGAATGATAACACGGCCAACATCGATATGTATAGGCTGATTTGGATTGTTAGCCCTGGCCATCTGGTTTTCGATTTCAGCTCTCCTGTGGAGATGATCATCAGGCCTCGATACGTGTCAACACGAAGCTGACGTTGATTTTTCATAATCCAGTGCAGTTTATTGCCTTCTATTTTCGTATATGCATCTACCAGATACTGTTGAAATAGAAGTGATGCAATGTGGATGGCTGAGAATGCATCCCTGACCTGGATTCTGTACGAATAGTATTCAGCGAGGGTTAGTCTGGTGCGTCGGATACGATTCATGTTTTGCTGACCCCCTTACCTTTGCAGTCGGCAATCGTTGCAGGTCCAAACTGTAACCCATGTCACCGGTGAAAGAATATCAATGGATACGTGAGAGGATCGGCAATTGGACTGGTTGCGTAATCTTCATGAGATCTCCGTGTCTTGTTTGAACTTGCAGTTCTCTGTCGTCGGGATTTGGTGCACCTCCATTCTGTACAGTATATATAGCTGCATTTCTCTGGCAGTAGGATTATCGTATCTGCGATCTTGTTGTGGGCGACCTGTGACGATCATTTTGAATGTTGGAACAGGCTGATTGTTTGCAATAGCTTGCTGCCGCTGTTCCTCCAATATTTCACCCATGCTACGATAATGTTGTGCAAATCGATTGACTGCCATTAATTCATTCTGCAGAAGTGCAACGATTTCCAAATCTAGACGTTGTTCTCTTGCAGTGTTTTGCCGTTCCTGCAATGCTTGTTGCGTATCCATGATGTAGAGTTCTGCATATTTTCTGGATCTGTCTGTTTCTATTACACCTGTTAAAGTTAGGGAAATAGAAATACAACTGTAGCCAGCATAAACGAATAATAAGTTTTATTGATAATGACTGGAATCATATTGTATCAATTACCGTCATGTGATATGCCTTTCCATGAATTGTGATAACTGGTGGTCCAGCTCTAGCATGGCGTACAATATTAGCCTTCCATGATGCCATGGCCATTAATGAGTTGTATTGGCGGAAGTGCTTTAAGAAATATTTTGATTCGGCAGTATCACCAGTGTATAAATGCATGACATTTACTGGAGGTGGTTCAATTTGATCCAGAGCAATTAAACCTCCCATGCAGCATTTGTTGTATTGTTTTTTTTGTGTTTTGTTCTTCTTTGAAGTACTTTGCACCACAATGAATACATGTTCTGTTCATTTTGTTCAAGTGGTGTGGTAAAGGGGAGAAGGGGATGAGGTTTTCAGCTTCATTGATCTCGGGGACAGGGTTGTCCACTTGCATTTGCTGATCTTCAACGGGTTCTGGTATCTGATTTTCATCGGGTACTGGAACTACATCTTGCATCTCGATGTCTACAGGTTGTCCTGCTGCTGGAAGCCCTTGGTTCTGAATGGGAAGCTCTGGTTCCATGTCCATCTCCATTGGCTGTATCTCTGGAAGAGGATACTGTGCCGGAAATGGCTGATATTCAGGGGCTTCTAGCTGACGGTTTTCGAGCTGCAATTGTTGAAGATCGTTGAGTGCTGCAAGTGGGTTATCCGCATTTCCTGCCTGTTGAGGTTGAAGCTGTTGATTGATCTCTCTGCAATGCTGCATATTATCCCGCACTTGATTTCTGCGTCTGTCACCGGTTATACTTCTCCTGGTCTTGCGCGGCATAGTGCAAGTTGTGATATGAAAAAGAAGTATAAAGTACAATTACGCAATACTATTGTAAATGTTATTGCTTGTAGACAATGGCCTCGATAGCAACAACAATGAAAATAATTATAGCCTTGTGTAAAGCTGCAACACAAAGACGTAAATATTATATATTTCAAGGGTATGGTAGTGTTAAGTATAATGTTGTAATATAATGTAAATTTTATGAAAACCCTTACGTTAAACTGTGCTCGTTTCTGTTATGTAAACAGTCACTAAAATGGAAAAGAGTAAATTGTAATTACTCTTGACATAAATGTCGACATAAATAAAGGAATCACAAAAAGAGACTCAGAATACCTATATTTAAAGGGTATGGTAGTGTTCTGTATAATTTCGTAAATAAATCATTACGATAAGAGTAATGCCATGTAATATAATGTAAATTTTATGAAAACCCATACGTTAAACTGTGCTCGTTTCTGTAATGTAAACAGTTACTAAAGTGGAAGAGAGTAAATTGGAATCAAAATTATTGTTGACATGAATAAACGAATCATAAAAAGAGACTCCTAAAACCTGTACGCAATGAAAATTAACTTGTTGAATCCAGTGCAGTTGTCAAGAATTCAACAAATTTGGTTACAGAGTAAATTTGTTAAAAACGGCGCCATAAATGTTTGTTCATATATTCCAGATGCATAAAACAAAAGTGATGTTTTTATCCGTGGTAAAGAGTAGCTCGCTGAACATAGGTTATATTTACAAACCATTTGAGAACGAAAATATAATTTCGTAATTGAAAGAAGTTTGTGAAAGAGAGGTGTCCGTTATTTAAAAATCGATCAAACCAGGCCTCTTTTTAAAAGGTAAACAAAAATTTAAGAGCTGAATAGAATAGTCAGAAGGAAAAACTGCAATGAATTAATTCATTCCTTACCGAGCCTTGTGTCTTTCAAAACTATGGTAAAGAAGGAAAGAGAAATTAGAACAGTTATAAACTTGAAATATTCAATAAAAATATGAGGCCTGAATAACACGTAACATGTTCTTGCCATTAAAAGCATAGGAAGAAAAACAAAAATTATTGACATTATTAAGCGAAATAGCGATAAAGAAGCTTGTTAGGTTATAATGATAGGTTGTTAGAACAAACAACGTTCAAAATACTTACTCAGCGATAAATAGTTGCATGTATTATCTAATATATCCTATGGATAATTTGGACAACTAAAATTAAATTAGGCAAAAGCTAATTGTGCAAATAATTAGAGGCGGGATTTCTATTGTACTATACAGCTTCCATGATTGGTTTACACATGTCACGTGTTTAAAAAAGCGGGAAACTTGCTAGTGAAAAGGGAATTCCCCTTCGTCCTTCAGAGTGGCTAAAAAGGTAGGAGGGAGAAATTGCACGTGAAATTGAATGACATCATTCATTATATCATGGCAATGGCATGCCAAAGTGTAGTTTGAAGAGGAAGAAACGCATGGTGAGAATCCAACTGCATCTTCTTAAATTATTTCCATCTGAAGAGTATGTATAAAGTATTTTGACTCACTGTTCAAAATGTGTTAACTCCAGTCTCATGTTTTGAGTTTAGAATGCAAAAATGGCTTGAAAAGAATCATTTCATACTGGGAATAAATGGTCACTGTTGCCATTATTATTGTGCCAACATTACATTCATGAATGGGAATACCATATAGAGGGTAAGTTTATCAGTGAAGGTTTTTTAATGAAATCATGCAGACATATCTACCTTTTAAACATTATGAAAAAATAAGAAATGATAGCAACTACAGAAATATATGGGAACATATAATCTTGAACTTTGTGAACATACAAAAGAGGAACAACTTTGGAACATATAATATACCGTAAATCCTCGAATAAGCCCCCGGGGGCTTATTTGCAAAAACGAAATTTTAGGCGTATTATTCTTCAATATTAAGCCAAATAAAAGCCATACGATGCAGCCAATCAAGGAAGTTATTGGTTTAAACTTACTGTTATTTGAAATATATTCACTAAACAACTTCCATGTCTGGAAACTTGGGCTCAATATCCTTGCAAATGGTTAACAGGATGGGGGCTTATTCGAGGGGAGGGGGCTTATTCGAAGGTGGGGCCTTATCCGAGGATTTACGGTATGAACAAATATATTAGGAATAAAATTTTGACCATGCATGAACGAAAGATGGGAAATGTTGTGAAAATTTTGTATATGGAAAAGTAGATAATTCTAGGTTATATTTTGTATTTTTAATGTAGTGGTTTTGATTTTATGATTGTCTCTTTCATGCATGGTCAAAAACAGGACATGTGTAAATTACTTAAGAAACTATTTACACATGTCCTGCATAATTTCTACAGCCCTCTGGGTGGGCATGGCCACCATCATTGTCCGAGAGAATTCTTGGGTGGCCTTCCCACCCTTTTTCTCCCGCTCTGCCTTTCTTTGGCCTTTGCCAATTTTGACAAAGGCCTCCCTCTGTGATCTGTGAATACACAATCATGTTATAGGCTGTTTTTTTGGTTTTAGGATATTATGCAATATTTGGAAAATATTAATTGAACAACTGAGCTTCAAATGCAGAAGGTATACTTACTCTATATCTTTTGTTGGGAGTCTCCTCCCTTCCTTGCTGTGCAAGGTGAACTTTTTGTTCCTGCCCAATTCTTCGAATTGGGCAGCACATTCCCTTTTCAGCGAGTAAATGTCCCTGTATGTTATTTCCTAGGATACAAAAGCAAACAATGAAAGAATTTCCGAAAACCATACCCATTAAATATGAATTAATTATTGTGAATTGTGGACAAAAACTGTTTAAATTAATTGTGATAAAATTAATATATTTGCTATAATTACTTTTGCTTTGTCACCAAGTCTGATGACTATTATTTTTTCTTTTTGTGGCTTTTTAGTGGCACTTGTTGCCATAGCGAACCTTAAAGCAACCAAATAATAGTTGTTTTTCTTTAATAAGGATAATTGGTATGTGAAAAACAAAACATATTTACATGAAGCGGTACTGATACAAAATAATATAATATGATACAAAATCAAAGGACAATTTCCAAACTGCAAATACTGGAAAAAGAATAACATAATAGGCTTTAAAAATGGTAAGTGGTAAGTTATACACATGTTTTGTGAACATAATATCAATGGAGAATCTCATTATGTAAGTGGCATTGAAAGAAAAATACATACCAAAATGTGAACAAAATATAAATGAAAGGCCAAACTGCAAATACTGGACAAAGAATAAGATTCTAATTGTGATTGAAATGGTAAGTAGTAAGTTATACATATGCTTGGTGAACATGATAGTAATGGAGAATCTCATTATCTAATTAACATTGAACTGAAAGTACATACCGAAAATGTGAACAAAATAAAAACCAACAGGGCAACTGCCAAACTGCAAATACTGGAAAAAGAAGAAGATAATTGTCATTTAAAAGGTAAGTAGTAAGTTATTATACATATGCTTGGTGAACATGATAGTAATGGAGAATCTCATTATCTAATTAACATTGAACTCAAAGTACATACCGAAAATGTGAACAAAATAAAAACCAACAGGGCAACTGCCAAACTGCAAATACTGGAAAAAGAGAAGATAATTGTCATTTAAAAGGTAAGTAGTAAGTTATACATATGCTTGGTTAACATGATAGTAATGGAGAATTTCATTATCTAATTAACATTGAACTGAAAGTACATACCGAAAATGTGAACAAAATAAAAACCAACAGGGCAACTGCCAAACTGCAAATACTGGAAAAAGAAGAAGATAATTGTGATTTAAATGGTAAGTAGTAAGTTATACATATGCTTGGTTAACATGATAGTAATGGAGAATCTCATTATCTAATTAACATTGAACTCAAAGTACATACCGAAAATGTGAACAAAATAAAAACCAACAGGGCAACTGCCAAACTGCAAATACTCGAAATCTTTTTTTTTTCAAGAAGAAAGGAAAGTTGAACGAACGAAGATAAATATTGGAAAACTCTGGAAAAGGAATATCATCAGTGATGAAATACATGGAAATAGTTATGCATATAATAAACAATTCAGGTATTATTTGTAATTGTCTTTACTAATATGTAAAAGTATAAAATATTAGTAATGAGTTGATAAAAATTTACCTGTTTACTGTTGCTCTGCACTTGAGAAATGAATGACACGAACGGAAATTATTTTTGGCGCGTTGCGTTGTGAAGATAATTTTGAATATCAATACCATAGCAACAGAATGAAGATGGCCTCGTAGAATAAAATATAGATTACCGAAATCGAGGCCTCCTGGAAATGTCACAGAATGCATAAATGTTGTCAGTATGTGGCTGTAAACACCCTGGTAGTGTGATTAATTATGAGAAGAAATGACTACAGAAAAGGAAGACTTTTCAAGATAAGCATATGTAATGTTGCACGCTTCACTGGTAGAATGTATTCAGGTAAATAGTACATTTATGTTGTAAGATATAGATATAAGTTCTTGTTGGAACTATAAAAATTATAAGTTGAAGTCATCTCCTTTCAACCTTTGTTGTGTGTAAGGTATTAATTTTCTACCATCAATACTGCATTTTCTTCATTCTCTGTGTATTTATAAATGAAGGGTACTACAAAGTATTGAAATACATTAACAAATTGGAGCACATATGATTGCCTACAAAAACCTAAAAAACTGCTTGAACATGCCAATCAATACAACATTAAAAATAAAAGTATAAATATAATACTACATCATACCCAAAAACACTATACATGACCATGCAATACTATACTGTATCATACTATATATATATAAATAAAATCATGCAATACTATCTTCTATGATGCTATATCTAATCTAATATATATGTTGTATATTATCAAGAAACATTGACTGATAGGGCGCACTTCGTGCGCTGCATTTGCCAACGCTCATGCCTCTTTCAACCCTACGTACAATGGGTTAGCTCGCTGCGCTCGCCTGTCTATCTATTATCAAGAAACATTGACTGATAGGGCGCACTTCGTGCGCTGCATTCGCCTTGCTCATGCCTCTTTCAACCCTACGTACAATGGGTTAGCTCGCTGCGCTCGCCTGTCTATCTATTATCAAGAAACATTGACTGATAGGGCGCACTCCGTGCGCTGCATTTGCTTCGCTCATGCCTCTTTCAACCCTACGTACAATGGGTTAGCTCGCTGCGCTCGCCTGTCTATCTATTATCAAGAAACATTGACTGATAGGGCGCACTTCGTGCGCTGCATTCGCTTTGCTCATGCCTCTTTCAACCCTACGTACAATGGGTTAGCTCGCTGCGCTCGCCTGTCTATCTATTATCAAGAAACATTGACTGATAGGGCGCACTCCGTGCGCTGCATTTGCTTCGCTCATGCCTCTTTCAACCCCACGTACAATGGGTTAGCTCGCTGCGCTCGCCTGTCTATCTATTATCAAGAAACATTGACTGATAGGGCGCACTTCGTGCGCTGCATTCGCTTTGCTCATGCCTCTTTCAACCCTACGTACAATGGGTTAGCTCGCTGCGCTCGCCTGTCTATCTATTATCAAGAAACATTGACTGATAGGGCGCACTCCGTGCGCTGCATTTGCTTCGCTCATGCCTCTTTCAGCCCCACGTACAATGGGTTAGCTCGCTACGCTCGCCTGTCGATCTATTATCAAAAAACATTGACTGATAGGGCGCACTTCGTGCGCTGCATTCGCTGACGCTCATGCCCATACATACATACATACATACCTACATACCTACATACATACCTACATACATACATACATACATACATACATACATACATACATACATACATACATACATACATACATACATGAGCCCGTCAAGTAAAGAAAGCTTAATCTGGTTGGCGCGCTTCGCGCGCTGCATTCGCTCCCGCTCATGCCCATACATACATACATACATACATACATACATACATACTATACCAACATACTATACCTACTATAAAATCATACTATACCTACATACTATACCAACATACTATACCTACTATAACATCATACTATACTACATACCATACCAACATACTATACCTACTATACCTACATACTAAACCTACATACTATACCTACATACTATACCAACATACTATACCTACTATACATACTATAAAAACATACTATACCTACTATACCTACTATAAAAACATACTATACCTACTATAAAAACATACTTCACATACTATACCTACTATACAAACATACAAACACTTGTGGAAAGTCTAAATGGGGAAAATCGTGCAAATAGCGCCTGAAAAATTCATAACTTTGACTTTGTTTTCATTGGGCCTAAGCGTTGCAAGCATGCCGAAGCAACGCCTACTACAAAAACTACCACTATTTAAACTCAAAATACTAAACAAAGCTATCACCTGTGTTCCCAATTGTTTCCGGCAACTCTCCAGGGTCTTTGAAACAATTAGCAGCTCTTTACAAAGAAAATTTAGCTCGTAAAACACTTTGAAAGGCGCCTTTTGTGTGCAAAACAAAAACACGCGTCTTCTTGTCCAAAAGTACCTGCTGCAACCGAGGGCGAATAACGAAAAACGACCGAAAATTCGCATGCGTCGCCGGCAACCCAGGGCGAGAAACGAAAATTGATCGACAACCCACGTGGGTCGCGCGAAAAGAGCCAATAAAATTACAGCAAAAGGCGAAACGGGTCACGTGAAGAGGGAACACTCTGTTCGAAAATGGAGTTCGCAACGCGAATTTGGAAGTTTCGCCAGCGTAAACCGTAGTTTTTTCGTGATAGCACAATTAGCAGAATAGTTAGTGGAATAATTCAAAATTTCAGGAGAAAATCGAAAAACAAAATCCATTACCCTGGTTAAATTAATAAAGTAAACATTCTGTGTGAATTTCATTGCCATATACCCACATACAAAAAAGCCTTTGTGATCACACGGTTCGCCGTTTCGGCCCATTGTTTTTGGGCGTTCGACCTATTGTTTCGGGTCGAATCTATTGTTTTTGGCAGGGAAAGTGCGTCATCACGTGACTCCGTAGAATATATATATTAGATTGAGTTTAAATTTTCCAAGATTGATTAAATTTTTGATGACAACTTTTTTTTTCAAACTTCACACTGAAGTTATCAATTTTCGGAAGCGGCTTTCAGGGGGGCAGCGTGGGCGCGGGGCGGTCGCATGGCAGGGGGGGAGATTCGACCTCCCACCTTTCCGTTCTTTAGAAATGTTGCGTCGAAGTATGTATTGTAGGGTATGTATTGTAGGGTATGTTTTGTAGGGTATGTATTGTAGGGTTTGTATTGTAGGGTATGTATTGTAGGGTATGTATTGTAGGGTATGTTATGTAGGGTATGTATTGTAGGGTATGTATTGTAGGGTTTGTATTATAGGGTATGTATCGTAGGGTATGTATTGTAGGTTATGTATTTTAGGGTATGTATTGTAGGGTATGTTATGTAGGGTATGTATTGTAGGGTATGTATTGTAAGGTATGTTATGTCGGGTATGTATTGTATGGTATGTATTGTAGGGTATGTATTGTAGGGTATGTATTGTAGGGTATGTATTGTAAGGTATGTATCGTAAGGTATGTTTTGTAGGGTATGTATTGTAGGGTATGTATCGTAGGGTATGTTATGTAGGGTATGTATTGTAGGGTATGTATTGTAGGGTATGTTATGTAGGGTATGTATTGTAGGTTATGTATTGTAAGGTATGGATTGTAGGGTATGTATAGTAGGGTTTGTATTGTAGGGTATGTATTGTAGGGTATGTTATGTAGGGTATGTGTTGTAGGGTATGTGTTGTAGGGTATGTAGTTTAGGTTATGTATTGTAAGGTATGTATTGTAGGGTATGTATTGTAGGGTATGTATCGTAGGGTATGTATTGCAAGGTATGTATCGTAGGGTATGTATTTTAGGGTATGTATTGTAGGGTATGTATTGTAGGGTATGTATTGTAGGGTATGTATTGTAGGGTATGTTACGTAGGGTATGTATTGTAGGGTATGTATTGTAGGGTAAGTAATGTAGGGTATGTATTGTAGGGTATGTTACGTAGGGTATGTATTGTAGGGTATGTATTGTAGGGTATGTAATGTAGGGTATGTATTGTAGGGTTTGTATTGTAGGGTATGTATTTTAGGGTATGTTATGTAGGGTATGTTTTGTAGGGTATTTATTGTAGGGTATGTATTGTAAGGTATTTATTGTAGGGTATGTATTGCAGGGTATGTATGTAGGGTATGTATTGTAGTTTATGTATTGTACGGTATGTATTGTAGGGTATGTATTGTAGGTTTTGTATTGTAGGGTATGTATTGTAGGGTATGTATTGTAGGGTTTGTATTGTAGGCTTTGTATTGTAGGGTATGTTATGTAGGGCATGTATTGTAGGGTATGTATTGTAGGTTATGTATTGTAGGGTATGTATTTTAGGGTATGTGTTGTAGGGTATTTATTGTAGGGTATGTATTGTGGGATATGTATTGTAGGTTATGTATTGTAAGGTATGTATTTTAGGGTATTTATAGTAGGGTTTGTATTGTAGGGTATGTATGTATGTATGGGCATGAGCGGCAGCGAATGCAGCGCGCGAAGCGCGCCCACCAGATTAAACTTTCTTTACTTGACGAGCTCCGGGGAGGGAGCGAAGCGACCGAACCCGGCTCATGTATGTATGTATATATGTATGTATGTATGTATGTATGTATGTATGTATGTATGTAGGTATGTATGTATGTATGTATGTATGTATGGGCATGAGCGGCAGCGAATGCAGCGCGCGAGGCGCGCCAACCAGATTAAGCTTTGTTTACTTGACGGGCTCCGGGGAGGGAGCGAAGCAACCGAACCCGGCCCATGTATGTATGTATGTATGTATGTATGTATGTATGCATGTATGTAGGTATGTATGTATGTATGTATGTATGGGCATGAGCGGGAGCGAATGCAGCGCGCGAAGCGCGCCAACCACATTAAACTTTTTGTACTTGACGGGCTCCGGGAAGCGAGCGTAGCGAGTGCCCCCGGCTATCTCTATATAATAAAATGTGATCACACGTGACCCGCCGACTCTGAACAATGACCTATTGTTTCTTGAACAATCGACGTTCGAAAAAACAATGGCAACGTTCCACCAAACAATGGGATCAAAGGAGCGGGGCTTGATATCATAAAGGCTTTTTTTTGGGGTGCGAATAAGGGTGCAAATTGGTATAGAAATGATCGCTGCATTGTGCTGATGAAAGTAAGGTATGTGGCTAATTTCTACTCCAAGCGGTTCGGAAGTTATGGCCAATTTTGTGTTCCGACTTTCTAGAAAGTTCCGAGGACGGAGTTAATGAGATGCAAAACGAGCAGGGAGAAGCACGTGTTTTTTTAGTTGAACGGGCGGCAAGTTGCTCGGGTTTAAACGTGAATGCGTGCCGGAAATGAATTGTAAAGACGTGTCAATTGTTGTCAAGACCTGTGGAAACAATTGGTGAACAATTATTTCAAGGTATTTCCTTTATTCAATTGTTTTTGGCTTTAAATAGCACGAGTTTTGTTTTGTTTAACCTCACGTTTTTCTTTCGGCTCGAGGGCCTAACCAAAACACAAAGACAATTTTGATTTTCTTGGGTCGTTCTGGGCCGATTTTGTCCATTTAAATTTTCAATAACTGTTTATTTACACGAGAACTAAAGTTATCTGGTGTTGTTATATTTGTTTTGTCAATTTTCCTCTGTTTTTCGACAGTTTTAGCCGAGTTTGGATTTTGCTGAAAAACACGAAATTTTCAAGCAACACGCGTGTGTTTTGCATTTGCGAAAATTAATTTTTAACCTGCCAAAACATTGTTTTTTTTCACCAAAATACTTTCGATAACTGTTCGCCAAGCTATTAGCTTCGTGTTGGTGTAATTTGAGTTCAAATGGACTAATTTTGACCAAGTTAGGGAGGTTTTTGTGTTTTGAAAGTTGCCTGCTGAATAAATTTTTTCACGGCTTTTGTCTTGGGCTGCACTAAATACTCCCTTATAAAATTCAAAACAACACTGTTAAGAAATGTTAATATTTTAATCAGATTCGCTGTTTTCTTAGCTACAGTTTGATATATTTTTTATTAGACATTGAGTTTAAATTTTCCAGGATTGATTACAT
>RQOL01000413.1:73764-131775 GCA_013076295.1 Sanderia malayensis | reverse complement strand
ATATTTATGTATAGTATCTATAGTAAGTATGTTAATATTAATATGCAGTGCTTCTATTTCTAACTTTTGTAATTCATTAAAAAAAAACACTGCAAAACAGACACTGTCCTTCTTTTTGAACAAATGATCTTCAATTAACAAATCTTAAAATGAACTCACCTAACTATAATAATGTTCACAAGGAATGACCACAAACATTCACTTTATGTCTGGGCTCCTGAAAAACAACAAGAAATCATGTAATCTACTTTATAGCATGTTGGCTCATCTCAGTTCTTTTCATGTGGCCTCAAGTCTATAAATGTAAGTCATTTATTGTAACTGCAAATCATTAATTACTTCCACCTCATGTATTCACCCACTCAAACAACGTATAAAACCTTCTTACCTTTGGTCAACCTTCCATGGCCTACTCTTATTATTGGTATTTTTACCAACAGCAATATTTCTGAAGATATAACAGATCACCAAAAATAAAATCAATGTACTTCATTCTCCATGTGTCCGTGGTGGAACATGTTTTTCCTGTTGCTGTGTTCAACAACCTTCACCATCAAAATCCCCACAACGCCATGGTGAGAAATGATCTATTTCTAGATATCTTGCATAATAAAGTCCACCAAATTATTTCTTCTTATACTTAGAGATCGACAAAACAGAATGAATCATCATAATAATAATAATAACAACAACGAGGCACGCCGCCGAATAGAGGCCACAAAACTTTCAAATTGGCGCGAATTTAAAATAGCAATTGCGTGTTTACTTTCTTGCTACAGCAAATGTAAAATTTTTGTTCAACATCTAACGTTGTTAGAAATTGGAAGAAAATAATAATTATCTATATATTGAGAAAAAATCTTACAAAGATTGTTTTACTTTGTTATTGGTAAGTTGAATGTTGAAATTTACCTTTCCTAAACAATCCATATTTACACCAACAGCGTCTTCTTTAAGCCAGGTTGTCTTTCATTGCATCGCAATGCACTGTCTTTTTTACCGTTTCTGTCATCTGGTTTTTAGCGTTTCTGTCATCTGGCTTCTGGTTAATATCCAGCCAGTTTTGTTGTAAAGTAAAGTAAAGTAAAGTGAAGTTTTTTTATAAAGTAAGTATTTCACTCCTTCACTTCAGCATGACATTTTATTCTTATTTCAATCAACACAATAATATACAAGTTAAACATGTTAAACATTCCTTAGTATTAATGGCAACTTTCTTTTTACAAGATAATAAATTCATCCAAATCATCTTTCTTCTTTTCTAAAAACAGGGTTTCAAGAAAGTTGATTCCTCAAAATATTTGGTGAGTGTCATAACAATTGTTGTTATACAAAGCCCATTTTAGTTAATGTTTAAATGCCTCACCCTGTAATGTACATTGATCTCCCAAATCTGAAGCTTAACTACTTAGCTGAACAATCACAACAATTTCTTATCAATAAAAAGCAAATTAACTGCATAATGCAAATAAAATCTAGCCTTCACAAACACATCAAATGGATGATTAACTTTTCTAATTTATACATTATCGCAACTGTTTTCCTTTTAGTTCTTGAAGAACACAATAGAAAGAGTGATGTAGGTCATAAGATAAAGTGCTCCAATATTTTTATTTGCAAACTTTAAATAACCAATAATTTAATTCCACGATCAAGAGTAATTTCAAACATTTCTTACAATTATGCTTTAAATTATTTATTTTATCTTGCAGCTCACGAAAAAACAACAAAACCCATCCACTTGCTCACAAAAATCACTCTTATTTCAAATATTAACATTTTCACTTAAATTGGGTTGCATATAAAACACATTTTTTTCTTTTTTTATATCATCTCTCGCAAAATGCCAAAAAAAGCCAGAAAAAGCATCACCGGCTCAAGGCGCTGCGATCAAGTAAGGAAAGCAAATCGCCGAAGTCGTGAGAATAACCAACAGCCTCATCCTGCTGATTTACCACCCGATAATACGGTACAGGGAGCAGTGAATGATCTTCACCAGTTGCAGCAAGAATACCCTCAGCAACCAGCCCCAGAATATCAACCACTCCCAGTTCATTATCCACAGATGCAAGCACTGTATGTGCCATGGCAACTACCTGCGATGCTTCCCCACTATGGACTTATAGCAGTACCGCAACCAATAAACATTGGCTTACAATATCCTGCAGCACTGGCCCCTCAACTTCAGGTACACAACTCAATAATTTCTGCTAAACTTTTCCAATCACGTCAACCATATATTATACAGCTTTTTGTAATTAAAAACTATCAAAATTAAATCAGTTATTATATCAACCAAATTATCAATATTTTTCCATCTGCAGGTACCGCCGATGGTTATGCAGTTGCAACACCCCTTCTGAATCGTAATCATGAAGGTCCAGCAGCAATACAAACGGCAGATGTGGAGATGCTTAATGTAAATCAAGCTCAAAATGACAATGAGGTAAAAGAAAATTGTTAAAAAAAGCTAACTACAGTTAGGCAACTCCATTTTCCATAACCCAAATCCCTCATGCAATTTCCCTACTTGAGACATGTATAATTATAAGTTCCCATGTATATTTTATATCAATTTACATAGTCACACAGTAATGACATTAAAATTTCTATTAACTAATGACTAAAATAACTAATTTAATTTAATTTTCATTATTAACAGATGCGGCCAATGCAGATGCAACCCCAAACACATATTGAAAATGAAAATAATGAAATTGAAAGGCCAGCACAACCTGATGAAATCAACGTGGAACAACACATTCCAATTCCACATGATAATCAGGTAAAACAGACTACCATCACAATTGGCTTAAAATACACCAGTCATTCTCCATAGCACCATGTCAGGAAATTATTTTGCTCTCTAATTAGACATATCTTCACAAGTTCCAGTTTTATGCATTTCAAAACACATGATTGAATTATATTAACTTAGATTGCATTGCATTTCAGGATCCACAAATATTGCCTGCTGCTATGGAATTGCAACCCAACCTTGAAAATGAGAATGAAGAAAATCAAATAGCGGTACAACCACAAGAAGTTGAAATGCATGACGAAATCCAACCACAACACCAAGATGATGTCCCCCAACCCATCGAACATCAAGAAAGGGAAGTAAATCAACCTATTCTTGAAATTCCTCAATTCTCCCCAATGCCTCATCATCTTGGGAAAATGACCAGAACATGTATTCACTGTGAAGCGAAGTACTTCCGAGAGGAACTCAACTCAAAAAGCAATACAACAAATGTTGTATGGGAGGATTAATAACTCTCGATCCCATTCAACCACCCCCGGCAAATGTGATGCATTTATACACTGGAACTACTGAGGAATCTAAATATTTTCTCAAAAATTTCCGTAGATACAATTCGCTAATGGCGATGGCATCCTGGACAGCTAACGTTGTAAGACACGCTAATGCAGGACCACCAGTCATCACCATACATGGAAACGCATACCATATGACAGGTAGATATAACGTCTCTCATAATGTGCTACATTTCCATATAATACCTTCACTTGATGAAACGGATGTTGACAGAACGCTCATGTTTTCCCACCCAACATACAATGAATAAGCTTTCTGTATGCTTGCCCGAATATCAAGAGTTGTCCAATCGAAAATCAAGGCGCTTTATGATGCTTTTATAACAAAGCACTTGCTGCATTGAAAATTACACTCGATATAACGAAGTACAATTTGCAATGTTTATTTGAATTCAACAGGGGTAACTGAAACCGACAGGTCCCGAAAATATGCAGAATTATACATTATGGACACCCAACAAGCACTGCAAGAACGCCAAAACACAGCCAGAGAACAAAACTTGGACTTAGACATGGTGGCCCTGCTGCAAAACGAATTGATGGCAGTAAATCGGTTTGCTCAACATTTTAAAACAATGGGAGAAGTACTGGAAGAGCAAAGGCAGCAAGCCATTGCCAATGATCAGCCTATTCCCACGTTCAAGATGATTATTACCGGTCGCCCAGAACAAGATCGAAGATATGATAATCCTACTGCCAGAGAAATTGCAGCAGTCTACACTACACGCAATGGCGGTGCTCCTAATCCCGAGGATAGAGAGCTTCAAATTCGAACAAGGCGTGGTAATCTTATGAAGATTAATGCCATAGATCCTGTTGCGGATCCTCTAACCTATCCATTGTTGTTCTTTCAGGGTGATCGTGGATACAGCGTAGACCTTCAACGTCTACCTACACGTGAAGGACAAGGCCAGCAAAATGCTAATCGTAACCACCGTACCAAACTTACAATCGCCGAATATTATTCGTACCGAATACAAGTCAGAAATCAACTGTCCACCATCCACAGGGCAACACTTCTCTTTCAACAATATTTGGTGGATGCATACACCAAAATAGAAGGAAACAAGCTCAACTGGATTTTGCACAATCAACGGCAATTACGTGCTGACAGTTATCGAGGCCTGATGGATCACCTGAACAGAAGGGCTGAAATCGAAAATCAAATGGCCAGGGCAAACAATCCCAACGAACCCCTTCATATTGATGTCGGTCGTGTTGTCATACTTCCCTCATCTTTTTCAGGCAGTCAACGAAATATGTACCAGAACTTTCAAGATGCAATGACCATCGTAAGAAAGTATGGCAAGCCTGACATCTTCCTAACCATGACGGCCAATCCCAAGTGGAAGGAGATTTCAGAAAACATTCTACCACACCAGAAGTCGAATGACCGGCCTGACATCGTCACACGAGTATTTCAACAGAAACTACAAGAACTACTGGAAGATGTCATTCACAAGCACATTCTCGGACACACTATTGCACATGTATATGTCATCGAATTTCAGAAGAGAGGACTACCACACGCTCACATGATTCTGTTCCTCTCTGAGGCTGATAGACCACGAACACCTGAAGAGGTAACATCTATAGCAATAATCTATTATAGAGTAAAAGATAGATTTATTATACATTTATGATTGAGTATGAAATATTATCATCAGTTGTATTGCTTAGTAAAACACAGTGCATTTTGATGTGTAGAACTTACATGTGATATTTTTCCTCGAAACCTACAGGTAGATCGACTCATATCAGCTGAAATTCCGGACCCACAGGATGCAAGATATCACAAGTTAGTACTGAAACACATGACACATGGACCATGCGGTGATATAAACCCCGGATGTGTTTGCATGGAGAATAACAAATGCAAGAAACGATTTCCGAAAGATCGCACTGCCGAAACACAAGTCAATGCGAATGGTTATCCACTCTACAGACGACGCTGTCGTCACCCAGTCAATCTGGAAGATCGACTTCTAGATGATACATGGGTTGTGCCACATAATCGCCATCTTCTACTCAAGTATCAATGTCACATTAATCTGGAAATATGTAGCACTGTGAAGTCCGTGAAATATATTTTCAAATATATTCATAAAGGACAAGATATGGCACACGTGGAAATTCTTCAAGGACAGCAGCAACAAGTACCTCAAGATATTGAGCACGATGAAGTACGCCAATACATCAACGCCCGGTATATTGGACCTCATGAAGCTGTTCATAGAATATTCCAATTTGCCATGCACGAGAAAAGTCACACTATCAAACGTCTGCATGTTCATCTACCTGATCAGCAGACCGTATACTTTCAGGATAATGGCCGTGTCGAACAATTACAAAACATCAATGAAAAAACCACACTGACGTCTTGGTTTGAATTGAATGCACAAGACCCGGCTGCACGCCAATATCTCTATCACGAGATTCCTGAACACTATGTTTTCAACGAGCGCACCAAAACATGGAAAGCAAGACAGCGGAGAACACTGCCTGTCATAGGCAGAATATATCAAGTTCACCCACGACCATGTGAGCAAAGATTCGCACTAAGACTATTGCTTCTCCATAAACGAGGTGCCACGTCGTTTGAAGATCTTCGTACGATAGAAGGAAACCTATGCAATTCCTTCAAAGACGCTGCTTTAGCTCTAGGTCTGTTGGAAGATGATGCTGAAATCATACGCTGTTTGGAGGAGGCAGTTATTTTCAACATGCCAGTACAACTGAGACAGTTGTTTGCAACATTACTCCTTTTTCAAACACCTTCTGATATCGCAGCACTCTTCAACATGTTCAAAGAAGCATTGAGTGAAGACTTTGTACGACGTGATCAAGTCAATCATCCAGATATGGCCATAGCTTTTGAAGACCGACACATGTATCAATGTCTGCATGACATTGACGAAAATTTGAAAGTACATGGTCAATCGATCACTAATTATGCTGACCTTCCTCAACTTCCAGCCGACTATGTCATTCCTGAACGAGGTATTAATGTGTTATTTTCAAATATGTACTGTATTAGTAACAATATAATAATGTATCCTAAGATCGTGCAGACAAGGGCATTTCCGTATTTTTGCACATTGATTCTCCTAGCTTTCTTTCCAATTTTATTGCAATATATTTCACTTATTATTACAGAGGAAGATGACATGGATGTTGGCAATGCCAGAGAGGAAGGAGAACGAATGCTGGCCGCATTGAACCCTGAACAGCGAGCCATATACACGGGAATCACTGATGCTATCAACGCGCAATCCGAACAGAACTGTCACTTTGTTGACGGGCCGGCTGGAACCGGCAAAACTTTCCTTTACAACACGTTGGTTCACAATCTGCAAGCCAATGGACATAAAGTTCAGTGCATGGCGTGGTCAGGAATTGCTGCAACACTGCTCATAAATGGTAGAACTTCACATTCTACCTTTCAAATTCCTATACCACTTCAAGCTGAATCAACGTGTAATGTCAAGAGACAGAGCAGGAGAGCACAGGTATTGCGCGAAACTACCCTATTCATATGGGATGAAGCTTCCATGATTCCCGCACTTGCATTACAAGCAGTCGACCGACTGCTTCGAGACATTACACATGTCGACAGACCATTTGGTGGCAAGTTCATGCTACTTGGTGGTGACTTCAGACAGGTTCTACCTGTCGTCACGAAAGCAGGAAGGGAAAGAATTGTAGCAGAGACTCTAAAATCACACCAGATCATTGATCTATGGACAAAGTTTCAGCAGCATCGTTTACACACCAACATGAGAGCCGTTCAAGATGATTCATACCGTGAATTCTCAGAATGGCTTCTCAGACTTGGCAACAAGCAAGAAGCACACGATGCACTGGACAACGTAATTCTGCCACAACAGATATGCACTTCGTCTAAAGAAGACATGCTGAACTTCATTTTTCCCAGGCCGAACACACCAGATTCACACCTAATGATGGATCCTGTAACAATGTCTGAACGCTGTTGTCTGACTCCGAAGAATGACTTATCACATCAAGTGAACGACTTAATTCTGGACAGACTTCAAACAGCCGAAAGAACTTATTACAGCACAGACAGTGTTGTCACAGACGATCCAGATGAGGAAGAGGCCTACCCCATTGAATTTCTCAACCAACTCACTCCCAATGGAATGCCGTTGCACAGACTTAAACTCAAGGTAGGAAGAGTACAATCTTTCATCCTATTAACATTAAATTATTATGTGCAAAGGTAGTGCACCATAAAATATGCGTCATTAATCACAGTAATATTCATTGCATTAGGTTGGTGCAACGATCATTCTTCTGCGGAATCTCAATCCAAAGAAAGGTCTTTGCAACGGAACAAGACTCATAGTTCGGCATCTCCGACGTCACGTGATCACGGCAGAGATCATTACCAAGGAGCACAGAGGACAACGGGTCATGATTCCCAAGATCACAGTCTCCACTCAGGACACGGAAATGCCGTTCAAAAT
This sequence comes from Sanderia malayensis, assembly GCA_013076295.1. NCBI lineage: Eukaryota > Metazoa > Cnidaria > Scyphozoa > Semaeostomeae > Pelagiidae > Sanderia > Sanderia malayensis. Next base: position 123,952 of record RQOL01000413.1, on the reverse strand, counting down.
GAAACGCCGACAGTTTCCAGTCAGACTTGCATACTGCTTGACAATCAACAAGGCACAGGGGCAATCCCTGAGGTATGTTGGTTTGTACTTACCTGAGCCCGTGTTCACACATGGTCAGTTATATGTGGCCATGTCAAGAGCAACATCATTTAACGGGCTCAAAGTATTCCTCCCAGAGGAAACACACAGGAAAACAAAGAACATTGTTTTCCAAGAAGTCCTGTAAAGGCTTCATCCTAGAGCGACCATCTGCACAGTTGCTCTACAGAGGGCTGCCTACCAAAACGCACATACACACATTCAAGGGTACGGGTATTGTGTGTCAACGCAGATCACGTCGCACATAAGTGTGATGTACAGCCGTTACTGGCACCTTTCTAGAATGCATTCATTCTAGATAACACTGATCTGCGGAGACCAACTGGACATTACACCCTCCACATGTCCAGGGGTGACTGCACCACACACAGCAGTCGCACAGTCCTGAATCCTGCGTAGCGCCCGATTATTAAGAGTTATGCGTTGCCATTTTCTCCGATATTGCCTATGGGAAAGTGGATTTCCTTACTCTGTGAAAACTGCAAGTTGTCCCTTAAGGATAGTTACTTTTTGCAAAACATCGCACTATCAATAACATCCCCCCTCTCCTTTTAATACATGAAAACTTGATCTAAAATCTATAGAGGCCCCTTTGTGTTTACTGTTATATATTCCAAATTTCAATTGCACTTTTCACCAACAAGGAAAACTCGAACAAAGGTTACTCCTTGACGCTGGTGTTCGAGCTTTTAACTAATGTAACCGGCAATCTTATTCTTTTTTTTGCTATGTACAAACGTAATCCTCAAAACAAACGACCGCGGTTATTGAAAGAATACATTCACGCCGTGGCAGAGATGTATGCTTGCTGAGAGTGAAGTGCTATTGAAGAATCCAAATTGAGGTACTGTCATTTTCTAAACGTCGCTTAACCAATCAATTTTGCAACCTGAACTACGGATTGTATGTATCAATTTTTATGGATATTGACAATTCACCAATTTTAATAGTAGACTTATCATGACTCAACCTTTCGCATTCGTACTTCGCATACAATACAAATATCTATCCACGTCCTTTCAAAATATGTTTTTTGTACTGTATTGTATATCTTTCAGATCTTCCGCATTAATAATAAGGTTTTTAAATTAGCGATTTATTTCAATAGAGATTGCCAGGAGATAATCGTTAGAGTTTCAATATTCATATATTTGTGTATTTGTCCCATATAAATCTCCATTCAATAATATCATAACAAAATTTATTGACTTCGTTTTTAATTAGATGCATTTCTGCTAAGATCATTGAAACGAGGCGAGACTTCTGTCTCCATTTCAAACGCCTTTGTGCTGTCTATGTATGATTTTCATCTATGTTATGTCTCATCATCGCACTATTGTTGCGTGTCGGGTCTAAGTTTTTGTCTGCCAACAAATGGCAAGTTGGATTTTGTTGCTGAACTCAATGAAATTATACCTCATAAAGCCTTCCTGGCTCAAAGGAAACAACTACCTTGCTGTTCACCAAAGGTAAGTCAGGTTCATTTTCATTTTGGACAATCAATGATATCCCAACATGAACCTGCTTTCATTTCTGTTTATCCAAGATGTTTAATTGTTGTAATGTACAAGAAGGAAACCAGTGAAAGTCAAGTTCAAGCCCTGGGAAAAATCCACACTTTATTTACTTACCCCTTCCTCATTGCACGTGCATTGCATAACTCTTTTGTCGAATACACTCATTAATGCTCTTTTCCTATTTTTTGTACAGATTCATTTAGTCAAAGGCAATGGAAAATTAAATCAATGGTTCAAAATGTTCTCTTCAAATTATTTCCCAAGTCAGGTATAATATTCAAAGTATGATGCTCTCTGTTCCATATGAACAATTAATGCACCTTGCTTGAAAAGCAGACTGAATAAATAAAGGCTAAATAATATTTCTACATTGACTACCACTAAATGTTTTCTTAACAAATCACTTACAGTATTCTAAACCTGTAGGTACTTAATTCTCCCACATTTTCACTTAATGATGTTCCTTATCAGGCAGATGTGTTGTCGAAAACTCAGTGTCCCAGGCACAGACGGCAATGATTTCACAACCATTACAGCACAACATTTTCAAATTTAGTGGGAAACATAATTGTATCATCACTGATAGAATCCTCCATTACATTGGACAAAACAAGCTAAGATGGCTCTTACCACACAAGCAAACATTATTAATGCATTTTTAATAATGTATATGTGCATAAGACATGTATATGTATATGTATATGTGTCTTTCTTATCTTACTTGAATATTGAGAGTCTTGCATGATAAGTTTCCCATTGTAGATATCTTCTTAACTTATCTTATCTTATCTTTTTCTTATCTTGCTTATCTTTATGCTCTATAGGATTGAAACTAATGTAAAACCAATCCCAGCCCTGGAAATCTTTGTACTTGATTTAATTTAATAAAGCTTTTTCGTGGCAATTGCATTACATGATCTGTTTTGTCTGTAATGTCAAATGATATCAAGTTGGTATCAAAATTGGTATCCAAATTGGTATCAAAATGATCGCTGCATTCTGCTGATCAAAGTAAAGCAATCCGCTAAATTCTAACCCTAGCGGTTCGGGTGTTATGGCCCATTTTGTGTTCCGACTTTCTAGAAAGTTCCGAGGACGGAGTTAATGAGATGCAAAACGAGCAAGGAGAAGCACGTGTTTTTTTAGTTGAACGGGCGACAAGTTGCTCGGGTTTAAGCGTGAATACGTGCCGGAAATCGATTGTAAAGACCTGTCAATTGTTGTCAATACCTGTGGAGACAATTGGTGAACAATTATTTCAAGGTATTTCCTTTATTTAATTGTTTTTGGCTTTAAATAGCACGAGTTTTGTTTTGTTTCACCTCACGTTTTTCTTTCGGGTTGATGGCCTAACCAAAACACAAAGACAATTTTGATTTTCTCAGGTCGTTCTGGGGGGATTTTCTTCATTTAAACTTTCGATAACTGTTTATTGACACAAGAACTAAAGTTATATGGCTTTGTTTTTTTTGTTTTGTTGATTTTCCTCTATTTTTGACAGTTTTAGCCGAGTTTGGGTTTTGCTGGAAAACACGAAATTTTCATGCCACACGCGTGTGTTTTGCATTCGCGAAAATTAAATTTTAAGCTGCCAAAATTGGTCACGTTAATTTAATTTGAAAGTTGGTGAATCGTGTTTGAAATGCTATTTTTTGCACGGGTTTTATTTCACGGCTATTTTTGATGAAGAAAATCATGTCTTGGACTTCAAAAATTTACAACTAAAATTGCCAAAAGCTTTTCCTATGCACCCAAGTACTTTCGATATATATTCGCCAAGGTATTAGCTTCATGCTGGTGTAATTTGAGTTCAAATGGACAAATTTCGACCAAGCTAGGGGAATTTTTGTGTTCTTAAAGTTGGCTGATGAATAAATTTTTTCACGGCTTTTGTGTTGGGCTGCACTAAATACTCTCTTAAAATTCAAAACAACACTGTTAAGAAATGTGAATATATTTATCGGATTCGCTGTTTCCTTAGCTACAGTTTGATGTATTTTTTATTACAGATTGAGTTTAAATTTTCCAAGATTGATTAAATTTTTGAAGGCAACTTTTTTTTCAAACTTCACACTGAAGCTATCAACCTTCGGCTTTCAGGGGGCGGCAGGGTGGGCGCTGGGCGGTCGATTGCCAGGGGGGAAGATCCGACCTCCACCTTTACTTTCTTTAGAAATGTTGCGTCGTAGTATGTATGGTAGGGTATGTATTGTAGGGTATTTATGTAGGGTATGTATTGTAGGGTATTTATTGTAGGGTATGTATTGTAAGGTATTTATTGTAGGGTATGTATTGTAGGGTATGTATTGTAGGGTTGTATTGTAGGGTATGTATTGTAGGGTATTTATTGTAGGGTATGTATTGTAAGGTATTTATTGTAGGTCTGTATTGTAGGGTAATGTATTGTAGGGTTGTATTGTAGGGTATTTATTGTAGGGTATGTATTGTAGTGTATGTTTGTAGGGTATGTATTGTAGGCTATGTATTGTAGGGTATGTATTGTAGGGTATGTATTGTAGGATATGTATTGTAGGGTATGTATTGTAGGGTATGTATTGTAGGGTATGTATTGTAGGCTTTGTATTGTAGGGTATGTATTGTAGGTTATGTATTGTGTGGTTGTATTGTAGGGTATGTATTGTAGGGTATGTATTGTAGGGTTTGTATTGTAGGGTATGTATCGTAGGGTATGTATTGTAGGGTATGTATTGTAGGGTATGTATTGTAGGGTATGTACGTAGGTTATGTATTGTAGGGTATGTATTTAGGTATGTTTGTAGGGTATGTATTGTAAGGTATGTATTGTAGGGTATGTATGTAGGGTATGTATTGTAGGGGTAGTATTGTGTAGGGTATGTATTGTAGGGTATGTGTTGTAGGGTATGTATTGTAGGGTATGTATTGTAAGGTATGTATTGTAGGGTATGTATTGTAGGGTATGTATTGTAAGGTATTTATTGTAGGGTATGTATTGTAGGGTATTTATTGTAGGGTATGTATTGTAGGGTATGTATTGTAGGGTATGTGTTGTAGGGTATGTATTGTAGGGTATGTGTTGTAGGGTGTGCATTGTAGGGTATGTATTGTAGGGTATGTATTGTAGGGTATGTATTGTAGGGTATATGTATGTATGGGCATGAGTGGTAGCGAATGCTGCGCGCATAGCGCGCCAACCAGATTAAGCTTTGTTTACTTGATGGCCTCCGGGGAGGGAGCGAAGCGACCGAACCCGGCTCATGTATGTATGTATGTATGTATGTATGTATGTATGTATGTAAGTATGTAGGGTATGTATGTATGTATGTAAGTATGTATGTATGTATGTATGTATGTATGGGCATCAGCGGGAGCGAATGTAGCGCGCGAAGCGCGCCAACCAGATTAAGCTTTTTTTACTTGACGGGCTCCGGGGAGGGAGCAAAGCGACCGAACCCGGCCCATGTATGTATGTAAGTATGTAGGTATGTATGTATGTATGTATGTAGGTATGTATGTACGTATGTATGTATGTATGGGCATGAGCGGGAGCGAATGCAGCGCGCGAAGCGCGCCAACCACATTAAACTTTTGTTGCTTGGGGGGCTCCGGGGAGGAAGCGTAGCGACCGGGCCCCCGGCCAGTCTATATATACTATTCTACGATCACACGTGACCCCCCGACTGTGAACAATGCCCATTGTCTTTTGAACAATCGACGTTCGACCAAACACAATGGGATCAAAGGAATTTCCTTGTGATCAAAAAGGCTTTTTTTCTGGGGGTCAATTAAGGGTGCAAATTGGTATCAAAATGATCGCTGCATTGCGCTGATCACAGTAAAGCTTTCCGCTAATTTCTACTCCAAACGGTTCGGGAGTTATGGTCCATTTTGTGTTCCGACTTTCTAGAAAGTTCCGAGGACGGAGTTAATGAGATGCAAAACGAGCAAGGAGAAGCACGTGTTTTTTTTAGTTGAACGGGCGGCAAGTTGCTCGGGTTTAAACGTAAATACCTGCCGGAAATCAATTGTAAAGACGTGTCAATTGTTGTCAAGACCTGTGGAGACAATTGGTGGACAATTATTTCAAGGTATTTCCTTTATTCAATTGTTTTTGGCTTTAAATAGCACGAGTTTTTGTTTTGTTTCACCTCACGTTTTTTCTTTCGGCTCGAGGGCCTAACCAAAACACGAAGACAATTTTGATTTTCTCGGGTCGTTCTGGGCCGATTTCCTCCATTTAAACTTTCGATAACTGTTTATTTACACGAGAACTAAAGTTATATGGCTTTGTTTTTTTTGTTTTGTTGATTTTCCTCTGTTTTTGGACAGTTTTAGCCGAGTTTGGATTTTGCTGAAAAACACGAAATTTTCAAGCAACACGCGTGTGTTTTGCATTTGCGAAAATTAATTTTTAACCTGCCAAACTTTGTTTTTTTCACCCAAATACTTTCGATAAATGCTCGCCAAGCTATTAGCTTCATGTTGATGTTTTCGTGGGTTCTGTAGGACGAAAATTCGCCACGTTAATTTGATTTGAAAGTTTTAGTGTTTTTAAAGTACGTTGATGAATTCATTTTTTCACTTTCAGAAGAAAGGGCTTTTAGGGGGGCGGCAGGGTGGGCGCTGGGTGGTCGCTTGCCAGGGGGAAGTATGGTAGGGTGTGTATGGTAGGGTATGTATTGTAGGGTATGTTATGTAGGGTATGTATTGTAGGGTATTTATTGTAGGGTATGTATTGTAGGGTATGTATTGTAGGGTATGTTATGTAGGGTATGTATTGTAGGGTATTTATTGTAGGGTATGTATTGTAAGGTATGTATTGTAGGGTATGTATTGTAGGGTATGTATTGTAGGGTATGTATTGTAGGGTATGTATTGTAGGGTATGTATTGTAGGGTATGTATTGTAGGGTATGTATTGTAGGGTATGTTATGTAGGGTATGTATTGTAGGGTATTTATTGTAGGGTATGTATTATAGGGTATGTATTGTAGGGTATGTTATGTAGGGTATGTATTGTAGGGTATTTATTGTAGGGTATGTATTGTAAGGTATGTATTGTAGGGTATGTATTGTAGGGTATGTATTGTAGGGTATGTATTGTAGGGTATGTATCGTAGGGTATGTTATGTAGGGTATGTATTGTAGGGTATTTATTGTAGGGTATGTATTGTAAGGTATTTATTGTAGGGTATGTATTGTAGGGTATGTATGTAGGGTATGTATTGTAGGGTATGTATTGTAGGGTATGTATTGTAGGGTATGTATTGTAGGGTATGTATGGTAGGCTATGTATTGTAGGGTATGTATTGTAGGGTATGTATTGTAGGGTATGTATTGTAGGGTATTTATTGTAGGGTGTGTATTGTAGGGTATGTATTGTAGGGTTTGTATTGTAGGGTATGTATTGTAGGGTATGTATTGTAGGGTATGTATGTAAGTATGTATGTATGTATGTATGGGCATGAGCGGCAGCGAATGCAGCGCGCGGAGCGCGCCAACCAAATTAAGCTGTGTTTACTTGACGGGCTCCGGGGAGGGAGCGAAGCGACCGAACCCGGCTCATGCATGTATGTATGTATGTATGTATGTATGTATGTATGTATGTATGTATGTATGTAGGGTATGTATGTATGTATGTATGTAGGTATGTAGGTATGTATGTATGTATGGGCATGAGCGGGAGCGAATGCAGCGCGCGAAGCGCGCCAACCACATTAAACTTTTTGTACTTGACGTCTAATATATATAATCTACGTCGACACGTGACCCGCCGACTCTAAACAATGGTCTATTGTTTCTTGAACAATCAACGTTCGACCGAACAATGGGATCAAAGGAATTTCGTTGTATCCATAAAGGCTTTTTTTTGGGGGCTCAATAAGGGTGCAAATCGGTATAGAAATGATCGCTGCATTGTGCTGATGACAGTGTACTATTTGGTTAATTTCTAACCCCAGCGGTTCGGGAGTTATGGCCCATTTTGTGTTCCGACTTTCTAGAAAGTTCCCAGGACGGAGTTAATGAGATGCAAAACGAGCAGGGAGAAGCACGTGTTTTTTTCGTTGAACGGGCGGCAACTTGCTCGGGTTTAACCACGAATACGTGCCGGAAATCAATTGTAAAGACGTGTCAATTGTTCTCAGGACCTGTGGAGACAATGTGTGGACAATTATTTCAAGGTATTTCCTTTATTCAATTGTTTTTGGCTTTAAATAGCACGAGTTTTGTTTTGTTTAACCTCACGTTTTTCTTTCGGCTCGAGGGCCTAACCAAAACACGAAGACAATTTTGAATTTCTCGGGTCGTTCTGGGTCGATTTTCTCCATTTAAACTTTCGATAACTGTTTATTTACACGAGAACTAAAGTTATATGGCTTTGTTTTTTTTGTTTTGTTGATTTTCCTCTGTTTTTGGACAGTTTTGGCCGAGTTTGGGTTTTGCTGGAAAACACGAAATTTTCAAGCAACACGCGTGTGTTTTGCATTTGCGAAAATTAATTTTTAACCTGCCAAAACTTTGTTTTTTTCACCCAAATACTTTCGATAAATGTTCGCCAAGCTATTAGCTTCATTTTGATATTTTCGGGGGTTCTGTAGGACAAAAATTGGCCACGTTAATTTAATTTGAAAGTTGGTGAATCGTGTTTCAATTGCTATTTTTTTCACGGGTTTGATTTCAGGGCTATTTTTGATCAACAAAATCATGTCTTGGACTTCAAAAATGTACAACTAAAATTGGGAAAAGCATTTTAAATGCACCCAATTACTTTCGATACTTATTCGCCAAGGTATCAGCTTCATGTTGGTGTAATTTGAGTTCAAATGGACAAATTGTGACCAAGTTAGGGGAATTTTTGTGTTTTTAAAGTTGGCTGATGAATAATTTTTCACGGCTTTTGTCTTGGGCTGCACTAAATACTCGCTTAAAATTCAGAACAAAACTGTTAAGAAATGTGAATATATTTATCGGATTCGCTGTTTCCTTAGCTACAGTTTGATATATATTTTATTAGAGATTGAGTTTAAATTTTCCAAGATTGATTAAATTTTGAAGGCAACTTTTTTTTTTCAAACTTCACACTGAAGCTATCAACCTTCGGCTTTCAGGGGGGCGGCAGGGTGGGCGCAGGGGCGGTCGATTGTCAGGGGGGAAGATTCGAGCTCCCACCTTTACTTTCTTTAGAAATTTTGCGTCGTATAGTATGTATTGTAGGGTATGTATTGTAGGGTATGTATTGTAGGGTATGTTATGTAGGGTATGTATTGTAAAGTATGTATTGTAGGGTATGTATTGTAGGGTATGTATTGTCGGGTTGTTATGTAGGGTATGTATTGTAGGGTATTTATTGTAGGGTATTTATTGTAGGGTATGTATTGTAGGGTATGTATTGTAGGGTATGTATTGTAGGGTATGCATTGTAGGGTATGTATTGTAAGGTATGTATTGGGGTATGAATAGTAGGGTTTGATTGTAGGGTATGTATTGTAGGGTATGTATTGTAGGGTATGTATTGTAGGGTTTGTATTGTAGGGTTATTGTATTGTATGTAGGGTATGTATGTAGGGTATGTATGTAGGGTATGTATTGTAGGGTTGTATCGTAGGGTATGTATCGTAGGGTATGTATCGTAGGGTATGTATCGTAGGGTATGTATCGTAGGGTATTGTATTGTAGGGTATGTTATGTAGGGTATGTATTGTAGGGTATGTATTGTAAGGGTATTTATTGTTAGGGTATTTATTGTAGGGTATTTATTGTAGGGTATGTATTGTAGGATTATTGTAGGGTATTTATTGTAGGGTATGTATTGTAGGGTATGTTGTAGGGTATTTATTGTAGGGTATGTATTGTAGGGTATTTATTGTAGGGTATTATTGTAGGGTATGTATTGTAGGGTATGTATTGTAAGGTATTTATTGTAGGGTATTTATTGTAGGGTATTGTATTGTAGGGTATGTATTGTAGGGTATTATTGTAGGGTATGTATTGTAGGGTATTATTGTAGGGTATTTATTGTAGGGTATGTATTGTAGGGTATGTATGGTATGTATTGTTAGGGTATGTATTATAGGGTATGTTATTGTAGGGTATGTATCGTAGGGTATATTGTAGGGTATGTATTATAGGGTATGTATTGTAGGGTATTTATTGTAGGGTATTATTGTAGGGTATGTATTTTAGGGTATTTATGGTAGGGTATTATAGGGTATGTATTGTAGGGTATGTATTGTAGGGTATGTATCGTAGGGTAATGTATTGTAGGGTATGTATTGTAGGGTATGTATTGTAAGGTATTTATTGTAGGGTATGTATTGTAGGGTATGTTGGTAGGTATGTATTGTAGGGTATGTATTGTAGGGTATGTATTGTAGGGTATGTATCGTGGGGTATGTATTGTAGGGTATGTATTGTAGGGTATGTATTGTAGGGTATTTATTGTAAGGTATCTATGTAGGGTTTTTTGTAGGGTATGTATTGTAGGGTATTATTGTAGGGTGTGTATTATAGGGTATGTATTGTAGGGTATGTATTGTAGGGTATGTATCGTAGGGTATGTATTGTAGGGTATGTATTGTAGGGTATGTATTGTAAGGTATTTATTGTAGGGTATGTATTGTAGGGTATGTATGGTAGGTATATTGTAGGGTATGTATTGTAGGGTATTTATTGTAGGGTATGTATTATAGGGTATGTATTGTAGGGTATGTATTGTAGGGTATGTATGTAGGGTATGTATTGTAGGGTATGTATTGTAGGGTATGTATTGTAGGTATTTATTTGTAGGGTATGTATTGTAGGGTATGTATGGTAGTGTATGTATTGTGGGTATGTATTGTAGTATGTATTGTAGGGTATGTATGGGTATGTATTGTAGGGTATGTATTGTAGGGTATGTATTGTAGGGTTGTATTGTAAGGTATTTATTGTAGGGTATGTATTGTAGGGTATGTATTGTAGGGTATGTATGTAGGGTATGTATGGGGTATGTATTGTAGGGTATGTCTTGTAGGGTATGTATTGTAGGGTATTTATTGTAGGTATTTTTGTAGGGTATGTATTGTAGGGTATTTATTGTAGGGTATTTATTGTAGGGTATGTATATGGGTATGTATTGTAGGGTATTTATTGTAGGGTATGTATTGTAGGGTATGTATTGTAGGGTATGTATTGTAGGGTATGTATTGTAGGGTATGTATTGTAGGGTATGTATTGTAGGGTATGTATTGTAGGGTATGTATTGTAGGGTATTTATTGTAGGGTATGTATTGTAGGGTATGTATGTAGTATGTATTGTAGGGTATGTATTGTAGGGTATGTATTGTAGGGTATGTATGTGGGTATGTATTGTAGGGTATGTATTGTAGGGTATGTATTGTAGGGTATTTATTGTAAGGTATTTATTGTAGGGTATGTATTGTAGGGTATGTATGTAGTGTATGTATTGTAGGGTATGTATTGTAGGGTATGTATTGTAGGGTATGTATTATAGGGTATGTATTGTAGGGTATGTATTGTAGGGTATGTATGTAGGGTATGTATTGTAGGGTATGTATTGTAGGGTATGTATTGTAAGGTATTATTGTAGGGTATTATTGTAGGGTATGTATGTAGTGTATGTATTGTAGGGTATGTATTGTAGGGTATGTATTGTAGGGTATGTATGTAGGGTATGTATTGTAGGGTATGTATTGTAGGGTATGTATTGTAGGGTATTTATTGTAAGGTATTTATTGTAGGGTATGTATTGTAGGGTATGTATTGTAGGGTATGTATGTAGGGTATGTATGTGGGTATGTATTGTAGGGTATGTATTGTAGGGTATGTATTGTAGGGTATTTATTGTAAGGTATTTATTGTAGGGTATGTATTGTAGGTATTTATTGTAGGGTATTTATTGTAGGGTATGTATTGGGTTGTGTATGTATTGTAGGGTATGTATTGTAGGGTATGTATGTAGGGTATGTATTGTAGGGTATGTATTGTAGGGTATGTATTGTAGGTATTTATTGTAGGGTATGTTTGTAGGGTATGTATTGTAGGGTATGTATTGTAGGGTATGTATTGTAGGGTATGTATTGTAGGGTATGCATGTAGGGTATGTATTGTAGGGTATTATTGTAAGGTATTATTGTAGGGTATTTATTGTAGGGTATGTATTATAGGGTATGTTATTGTAGGGTATGTATGTAGGGTATGTATTGTAGGTATGTATTGTAGGGTATGTATTGTATAGGGTATTTATTGTAGGTATTATTGTAGGGTATGTATTGTAGGGTATTTATTGTAGGGTATTTTTGTAGGGTATGTATTATAGGGTATGTATTGTAGGGTATGTATTGTAGGGTATGTTGTAGGGTATGTATTGTAGGGTATGTATTGTAGGGTATGTATTGTAGGTATTTATTGTAGGGTATGTATTGTAGGGTATGTATTGTAGGGTATGTATTGTAGGGTATGTATTGTAGGGTATGTATTGTAGGGTATGTATTGTAGGGTATGTATTGTAGGGTATGTATTGTAGGGTATGTATTGTAGGGTATGTATGTAGGGTATGTATTGTAGGGTATGTATTGTAGGGTATGTATGTAGGGTATGTATCGTAGGGTATGTATTGTAGGGTATGTATTGTAGGGTATGTATTGTAAGGTATTTATTGTAGGGTATGTATTGTAGGGTATGTATGGTAGTGTATTTATTGTAGGGTATGTATTGTAGGGTATTTATTGTAGGTATGTATTATAGGGTATTATTGTAGGTATGTATTGTAGGTATGTATCGTAGGGTATGTATGTAGGGTATGTATTGTAGGGTAGTATTGTAAGGTATTTATTGTAGGTATGTATTTGTAGGGTATGTATGGTAGTGTATGTATTGTAGGGCATGTATTGTAGGTATGTATTGTAGGGTATGTATCCTGGGGTAAGTATTGTAGGGTATGTATTGTAGGGTATGTATTTTAGGGTATTTATTGTAAGGTATTTATTGTAGGGTATTTATTGTAGGGTATGTATTATAGGATATGTTATGTCGGGTATGTATCGTGGGGTATGTATTGTAGGGTATGTATTGTAGGGTATGTATTGTAGGGTATTTATTGTAAGGTATTTATTGTAGGGTATGTATTTTAGGGTATTTATTGTAGGGTATCTATTATAGGGTATGTATTGTAGGGTATGTATTGTAGGCTATGTATCGTAGGGTATGTATTGTAGGGTAATTGTAGGGTATGTATTGTAAGGTATTTATTGTAGGGTATGTATTGTACGGTATGTATTGTAGTGTATGTATTGTAGGGTATGTATTGTAGGGTATGTATTGTAGGGTATGTATCGTGGGGTATGTATTGTAGGGTATGTATTGTGTATGTATTGTAGGGTATGTATTGTAGGTATGTATTGTAGGGTATGTATGTAGGGTATGTATTGTAAGGTATTTATTGTAGGGTATGTATTGTAGGGTATGTATGGTAGTGGATGTATTGTAGGGTATGTATTGTAGGGTATGTATTGTAGGGTATGTATCGTGGGGTATGTATTGTAGGGTATGTATTGTAGGGTATGTATTGTAGGGTATTTATTGTAAGGTATTTATTGTAGGGTATTTATTGTAGGGTATGTATTATAGGGTATTTATGTAGGGTATGTATCGTGGGGTATGTATTGTAGGGTATGTATTGTAGGGTATGTATTGTAGGGTATATGTAAGGTATTTATTGTAGGGTATGTATTGTAGGGTATGTATGGTAGTGTATGTATTGTAGGGCATGTATTGTAGGGTATGTATTGTAGGGTATGTATCCTGGGGTAAGTATTGTAGGGTATGTATTGTAGGGTATGTATTGTAGGGTATTTATTGTAAGGTATTTATTGTAGGGTATTTATTGTAGGGTATGTATTATAGGATATGTTATGTAGGGTATGTATCGTGGGGTATGTATTGTAGGGTATGTATTGTAGGGTATGTATTGTAGGGTATTTATTGTAAGGTATTTATTGTAGGGTATGTATTTTAGGGTATTTATTGTAGGGTATCTATTATAGGGTATGTATTGTAGGGTATGTATTGTAGGGTATGTATCGTAGGGTATGTATTGTAGGGTATGTATTGTAGGGTATGTATTGTAAGGTATTTATTGTAGGGTATGTATTGTACGGTATGTATTGTAGTGTATGTATTGTAGGGTATGTATTGTAGGGTATGTATTGTAGGGTATGTATCGTGGGGTATGTATTGTAGGGTATGTATTGTAGGGTATGTATTGTAGGGTATGTATTGTAGGGTATGTATTGTAGGGTATGTATTGTAGGGTATGTATTGTAAGGTATTTATTGTAGGGTATGTATTGTAGGGTATGTATTGTAGGGTATTTATTGTAGGGTATTTATTGTAGGGTATGTATTATAGGGTATGTATTGTAGGGTATGTATTGTAGGGTATGTATCGTAGGGTATGTATTGTAGGGTATGTATTGTAGGGTATGTATTGTAAGGTATTTATTGTAGGGTATGTATTGTAGGGTATGTATGGTAGTGTATGTATTGTAGGGTATGTATTGTAGGGTATGTATTGTAGGGTATTTATCGTGGGGTATGTATTGTAGGGTATGTATTGTAGGGTATGTATTGTAGTGTATTTATTGTAAGGTATTTATTGTAGGGTATGTATTGTAGGGTATGTATTATAGGGTATGTTATGTAGGGTATGTGTTGTACGGTATGTATTGTAGGGTATGTATTGTAGGGTATGTATTGTAGGGTATTTATTGTAAGGTATTTATTGTAGGGTATGTATTGTAGGGTATTTATTGTAGGGTATGTATTATAGGGTATGTATTGTAGGGTATGTATTGTAGGGTATGTATCGTAGGGGGTATGTATTGTAGGTATGTATTGTAGGTATGTATTGTAAGGTATTTATTGTAGGGTATGTATTGTAGGGTATGTATGGTAGTGTATTTATTGTAGGGTATGTATTGTAGGGTATTTTTTGTAGGGTATGTATTATAGGGTATGTATTGTAGGGTATGTATTGTAGGGTATGTATTGTAGGGTATGTATTGTAGGGTATGTATTGTAGGGTATGTATTGTAGGGTATTTATTGTAGGGTATGTATTGTAAGGTATGTATTGTAGGGTATGTATTGTAGGGTATGTATTGTAGGGTATGTATTGTAGGGTATGTATTGTAGGGTATGTATTGTAGGGTATGTATTATAGGGTATGTTATGTAGGGTATGTGTTGTAGGGTATGTATTGTAGGGTATTTATTGTAGGGTATTTATTGTAGGGTATGTATTATAGGGTATGTATTGTAGGGTATGTATTGTAGGGTATGTATGGTAGTGTATTTATTGTAGGGTATGTATTGTAGGGTATTTATTGTAGGGTATGTATTATAGGGTATGTATTGTAGGGTATGTATTGTAGGGTATGTATCGTAGGGTATGTATTGTAGGGTATGTATTGTAGGGTATGTATTGTAAGGTATTTATTGTAGGGTATGTATTGTAGGGTATGTATGGTAGTGTATGTATTGTAGGGCATGTATTGTAGGGTATGTATTGTAGGGTATGTATCCTGGGGTATGTATTGTAGGGTATGTATTGTATTGTAGGGTATGTATTGTATTGTAGGGTATGTATTGTAAGGTATTTATTGTAGGGTATGTATTGTAGGGTATGTATGGTAGTGTATTCATTGTAGGGTATGTATTGTAGGGTATTTATTGTAGGGTATGTTTTATAGGGTATGTATTGTAGGGTATGTATTGTAGGGTATGTATCGTAGGGTATGTATTGTAGGGTATGTATTGTAAGGTATTTATTGTAGGGTATGTATTGTAGGGTATGTATGGTAGTGGATGTATTGTAGGGTATGTATTGTAGGGTATGTATTGTAGGGTATGTATCGTGGGGTATGTATTGTAGGGTATGTATTGTAGGGTATGTATTGTAAGGTTTTTATTGTAGGGTATGTATTGTAGGGTATGTATGGTAGTGTATTTATTGTAGGGTATGTATTGTAGGGTTTTTATTGTAGGGTATGTATTATAGGGTATGTATTGTAGGGTATGTATTGTAGGGTATGTATCGTAGGGTATGTATTGTAGGGTATGTATTGTAGGGTATGTATTATAGGGTATGTATTGTAGGGTATGTATTGTAGGGTATGTATCGTAGGGTATGTATTGTAGGGTATGTATTGTAGGGTATGTATTGTAAGGTATTTATTGTAGGGTATGTATTGTAGGGTATGTATGGTAGTGTATGTATTGTAGGGTATGTATGGTAGTGGATGTATTGTAGGGTATGTATTGTAGGGTATGTATTGTAGGGTATGTATCGTGGGGTATGTATTGTAGGGTATGTATTGTAGGGTATGTATTGTAAGGTATTTATTGTAGGGTATGTATTGTAGGGTATGTATGGTAGTGTATTTATTGTAGGGTATGTATTGTAGGGTATTTATTGTAGGGTATGTATTATAGGGTATGTATTGTAGGGTATGTATTGTAGGGTATGTATCGTAGGGTATGTATTGTAGGGTATGTATTGTAGGGTATGTATTGTAAGGTATTTATTGTAGGGTATGTATTGTAGGGTATGTATGGTAGTGTATGTATTGTAGGGCATGTATTGTAGGGTATGTATTGTAGGGTATGTATCCTGGGGTATGTATTGTAGGGTATGTATTGTAGGGTATGTATTGTAGGGTATTTATTGTAAGGTATTTATTGTAGGGTATTTATTGTAGGGTATGTATTATAGGGTATGTTATGTAGGGTATGTATCGTGGGGTATGTATTGTAGGGTATGTATTGTAGGGTATGTATTGTAGGGTATTTATTGTAAGGTATGTATTGTAGGGTATGTATTGTAGGGTATTTATTGTAGGGTATCTATTATAGGGTATGTATTGTAGGGTATGTATTGTAGGGTATGTATCGTAGGGTATGTATTGTAGGGTATGTATTGTAGGGTATGTATTGTAGGGTATGTATTGTAGGGTATGTATTGTAGGGTATGTATCGTGGGGTATGTATTGTAGGGTATGTATTGTAGGGTATGTATTGTAGGGTATGTATTGTAGGGTATGTATTGTAGGGTATGTATTGTAGGGTATGTATTGTAAGGTATTTATTGTAGGGTATGTATTGTAGGGTATGTATGGTAGTGGATGTATTGTAGGGTATGTATTGTAGGGTATGTATTGTAGGGTATGTATCGTGGGGTATGTATTGTAGGGTATGTATTGTAGGGTATGTATTGTAAGGTATTTATTGTAGGGTATGTATTGTAGGGTATGTATGGTAGTGTATTTATTGTAGGGTATGTATTGTAGGGTATTTATTGTAGGGTATGTATTATAGGGTATGTATTGTAGGGTATGTATTGTAGGGTATGTATCGTAGGGTATGTATTGTAGGGTATGTATTGTAGGGTATGTATTGTAAGGTATTTATTGTAGGGTATGTATTGTAGGGTATGTATGGTAGTGTATGTATTGTAGGGTATGTATTGTAGGGTATGTATTGTAGGGTATTTATCGTGGGGTATGTATTGTAGGGTATGTATTGTAGGGTATGTATTATAGGGTATGTTATGTAGGGTATGTGTTGTACGGTATGTATTGTAGGGTATGTATTGTAGGGTATGTATTGTAGGGTATTTATTGTAAGGTATTTATTGTAGGGTATGTATTGTAGGGTATTTATTGTAGGGTATGTATTATAGGGTATGTATTGTAGGGTATGTATTGTAGGGTATGTATCGTAGGGTATGTATTGTAGGGTATGTATTGTAGGGTATGTATTGTAAGGTATTTATTGTAGGGTATGTATTGTAGGGTATGTATGGTAGTGTATTTATTGTAGGGTATGTATGGTAGGGTATTTTTTGTAGGGTATGTATTATAGGGTATGTATTGTAGGGTATGTATTGTAGGGTATGTATTGTAGGGTATGTATTGTAGGGTATGTATTGTAGGGTATTTATTGTAGGGTATGTATTGTAGGGTATGTATTGTAGGGTATTTATTGTAGGGTATGTATTGTAGGGTATGTAATGTAGGGTTTGTATTGTATGGTATTAATTGTAGGGTATGTATTGTAGGGTATGCATTGTAGGGTATGTATTGTAGGGTATGTATTGTAGGGTATGTACTGTAGGGTATGTATTGTAGGGTATGTATTGTAGGGTTTGTATTGTAGGGTATTTATTGTAGGGTATGTATTGTATGGTATTTATTGTAGGGTATGTATTGTAGGGTATGTATTGTAGGGTATGTATTGTAGGGTATGTACTGTAGGGTATGTTTGTAGGGTATGTATTGTAGGGTATTTATTGTATGTATTGTAGGGTATGAATTGTAGGGTATGTATTGTAGGGTATGTATTGTAGGGTATGTATTGTAGGGTATGTTTGTAGGGTATGTTATGTAGGGTATGTATTGTAGGGTATTTATTGTAGGGTATGTTTTGTAGGGTATGTATTGTAGGGTATTTATTGTATGTATTGTACGGTATGTATTGTAGGGTATGTATGTATGTATGGGCATGAGCGGTAGCGAATGCAGTGCGCAAAGCGCGCCAACCAGATTAAGCTTTGTTTACTTGACGGGCTCCGGGGAGGGAGCGAAGCGACCGAACCCGGCTCATATATGTATGTATGTATGTATGTATGTATGTATGTATGTATGTAGGTATGTATGTATGTATGTATCTATGTATGTATGTATGTATGGGCACAGGCGGTAGCGAATGCAGCGCGCGGAGCGCGCCAACCAGATTAAGCTTTGTTTACTTGCTGGGCTCCGGGGAGGGAGCGAAGCGACCGAACCCGGCTCATGTATGTATGTATGTATGTATGTATGTATGTATGCATGTATGTATGTAGGTATGTATGTATGTATGTATGTATGTATGTATGGGCATGAGCGGAAGCGAATGCAGCGCGCGAAGCGCGCCAACCACATTAAACTTTTGTTACTTAAGGGGCTCCGGGGAGGGAGCGTAGCGACCGGGCCCCTGGCTAGTCTCTATTATATAATCTACGTCGACACGTGACACGCCGACTCTAGACAATGGGCTATTGTTTCTTGAACAATTGACGCTCGACCGAACAATGGGATCAAAGGAATTTCGTTGTGAACACAAAGGCTTTTTTTCTGGGGATCAATAAGGGTGCAAATTGGTATCAAAATTATCGCTGCATTGCGCTGATGAAAGTAAAGTATGTGGCTAATTTCTACTCCAAACAGTTCGGAAGTTATGGCCCATTTTGTGTTCCGACTTTCTAGAAAGTTCCGAGGACGGAGTTAATGAGATGCAAAACGAGCAAGGAGAAGCACGTGCTTTTTAAGACTTTGTATGGTAAGGTATGTATGGTAAGGTATGTATTGTAAGGTATTTATTGTAGGGTATTTATTGTAGGGTATTTATTGTAGGGTATGTATTGTAGGGTATTTATTGTAGGGTATTTATTGTAGGGTATGTATTGTAGGGTATGTATTGTAGGGTATGTATTGTAGGGTATGCATTGTAGGGTATGTATAGTAGGGTATGTATTGTAGGGTATGTATTGTAGGTTATGTAGTGTAGGGTATGTATTGTAAGGTATGTATTGTAGGGTATGAATAGTAGGGTATTTATTGTAGGGTATGTATTGTAGGGTATTTATTGTAGGGTATGTATAGTAGGGTATGTATTGTAGGGTATGTATTGTAGGTTATGTAGTGTAGGGTATGTATTGTAAGGTATGTATTGTAGGGTATGAATAGTAGGGTTTGTATTGTAGGGTATGTATTGTAGGGTATGTATTGTAGGGTATGTATTGTAGGGTTTGTATTGTAGGGTTTGTATTGTAGGGTATGTATTATAAGGTATGTATTGTAGGGTATGTATCGTAGGGTATGTATCGTAGGGTATGTATCATAGGGTATGTATCGTAGGGTATGTATCGTAGGGTATGTATCGTAGGGTATGTATTGTAGGGTATGTATTGTAGGGTATGTATGTATGTATGGGCATGAGCGGCAGCGAATGGAGCGCGCGAAGCGCGCCAACCAGATTAAGCTTTGTCTACTTGACGGGCTCCGGGGAGGGAGCGAAGCGACCGAACCCGGCCCATGTATGTATGTATGTATGTATGTATGTATGTATGTATGTATGTATGTATGTAGGTATGTAGGTATGTATGTATGTATGTATGTATGTATGTATGTAGGTATGTATGTATGTATGTATGGGCATGAGCGGGAGCGAATGCAGCGCGCGAAGCGCGCCAACCACACTAAACTTTTGTTGCTTCGGAGGCTCCGGGAAGCGAGCGAAGCGAGTGCCCCCGGCTAGTCTATATTTAATAAAATGTGATCACACGTGACCCGCCGACTCTGAACAATGACCTATTGTTTCTTGAACAATCGACGTTCGAAAAAACAATGGCAACGTTCCACCAAACAATGGGATCAAAGGAGCGGGGCTTGATATCATAAGGCTTTTTTTTGGGGTGCGAATAAGGGTGCAAATTGTTATAGAAATGATCGCTGCATTGTGCTGATGAAAGTAAGGTATGTGGCTAATTTCTACTCCAAGCGGTTCGGAAGTTATGGCCAATTTTGTGTTCCGACTTTCTAGAAAGTTCCGAGGACGGAGTTAATGAGATGCAAAACGAGCAGGGAGAAGCACGTGTTTTTTTAGTTGAACGGGCGGCAAGTTGCTCGGGTTTAAACGTGAATGCGTGCCGGAAATGAATTGTAAAGACGTGTCAATTGTTGTCAAGACCTGTGGAAACAATTGGTGAACAATTATTTCAAGGTATTTCCTTTATTCAATTGTTTTTGGCTTTAAATAGCACGAGTTTTGTTTTGTTTAACCTCACGTTTTTCTTTCGGCTCGAGGGCCTAACCAAAACACAAAGACAATTTTGATTTTCTTGGGTCGTTCTGGGCCGATTTTGTCCATTTAAATCTTCAATAACTGTTTATTTACACGAAAACTAAAGTTATCTGGTGTTGTTATATTTGTTTTGTCAATTTTCCTCTGTTTTTCGACAGTTTTAGCCGAGTTTGGATTTTGCTGAAAAACACGAAATTTTCAAGCAACACGCGTGTGTTTTGCATTTGCGAAAATTAATTTTTAACCTGCCAAAACTTTGTTTTTTCACCCAAATACTTTCGATAAATGTTCGCCAAGCTATTAGCTTCTTGTTGATATTTTCGTGGGGTGTGTAGGACAAAAATTGGCCACGTTAATTTAATTTGAAACTTGGTGAATCGTGTTTGAAATGCTATTTTTTGCAAGGGTTTGATTTCACGGCTATTTTTTATGAAGAAAATCATGTCTTGGACTTCAAAAATTTACAACTAAAATTGCGAAAAGCTTTTCATATGCACCCAAGTACTTTCGATATTTATTTGCCAAGGTATTAGCTTCATGCTGGTGTAATTTGAGTTCAAATGGACAAATTTTGACCAAGTTAGGGGAATTTTTGTGTTCTTAAAGTTGGCTGATGAATAAATTTTTTCACGGCTTTTGTGTTGGGCTGCACTAAATACTCTCTTAAAATTCAAAACAACACTGTTAAGAAATGTGAATATATTTATCGGATTCGCTGTTTCCTTATCTACAGTTTGATATATTTTTTATTACAGATTGAGTTTAAATTTTCCAAGATTGATTTAATTTTTGAAGGCAACTTTTTTTTTTCAAACTTCACACTGAAGCTTGCAACTATTGGAAGCGGCTTTCAGGGGGGCAGCGTGGGCGCGGGGCGGTCGCTTGGCAGGGGGGAAGATTCGACCTCCCACCTTTACTTTCTTTAGAAATGTGGCGTCGTGTGTATTGTAGGGTATGTATGGTAGGGTATGTATTGTAGGTTATGTATTGTAGGGTATGTATTGTAAGGTGTGTATTGTAGGGTATGTATTGTAGGGTATGTATTGTAGAGTATGTATGTAGGGTATGTATTGTAGGGTATGTATTGTAAGGTATGTAGTGTAGGGCATGTATTTTAGGGTATGTATTGTAGGGTATGTATCGTAGGGTATGTATTGTAGGGTATGTATTGTAGGGTATGTATTGTAGGGTATGTATCGTAGGGTATGTATTGTAGGGTATGTATTGTAGGGTATGTATTGTAGGGTATGTATCGTAGGGTATGTATTGTAGGGTATGTATTGTAGGGTATGTATGTAGGGTATGTATTGTAGGGTATGTATTGTAGAGTATGTATGTAGGGTATGTATTGTAGGGTATGTATTGTAAGGTATGTAGTGTAGGGTATGTATTGTAGGGTATGTATTGTAGGGTATGTATCGTAGGGTATGTATTGTAGGGTATGTATTGTAGGGTATGTATTGTAGGGTATGTATCGTAGGGTATGTATTGTAGGGTATGTATTGTAGGGTATGTATTGTAGGGTATGTATTGTAGGGTATGTATTGTAGGGTATGTGTTGTAGGGTATGTATTGTAGTATGTATTGTAGGGTATGTATTGTAGGGTATGTATTGTAGGGTATGTATTGTAGGTATGTATTGTAGGGTAGTATTGTAGGGTATGTATTGTAGGGTATGTATTGTAGGGTATGTTATGTAGGGTATGTATTTAGGGTATCTTTCTTTAGAATGTTGCGTGTAGTATGTATTGTAGGGTATGTATTGTAGGTATGTATTGTAGGGTATGTATTGTAGGGTATGTATTGTAGGTATGTATTGTAGGGTATGTATTGTAGGGTATGTATTGTAGGGTATGTATTGTAGGGTATGTATTGTAGGGTATGTATGTGGGTATGTATTGTAGGGTATGTATTGTAGGGTATGTATTGTAGGGTATTTTATGTAGGTATTATTGTAGGGTATGTATTTAGGGTATTTATTGTAGGGTATGTATTATAGGTATGTATTGTAGGGTATGTATTGTAGGGTATGTATCGTAGGGTATGTATTGTAGGGTTTGTATTGTAGGGTAAGTATAGTAGGGTATGTTATGTAGGGTATGTATTGTAGGGTATGTATTGTAGGGTATATAGTAGGGTATGTATTGTAGGGTATGTATTGTAGGGTTTGTATTGTAGGGTATGTATTGTAGGGTATTTATTGTAGGGTATTTATTGTAGGGTATGTATTGTAGGGTATGTATTGTAGGGTTTGTATTGTAGGGTATGTATTGTAGGGTATGTATTGTAGGGTATGTATTGTAGGGTTTGTGTTGTAGGGTATGTATTGTAGGGTATGTATTGTAGGGTATGTATGTAGGGTATGTATTGTAGGGTATGTATTGTAGGGTATTTATTGTAGGGTATGTATTGTATGGTATTTATTGTAGGGTATGTATTGTAGGGTATGTATGTAGGGTATGTATTGTAGGGTTTGTATTGTAGGGTATGTATTGTAGGGTATGTATTGTAGGGTATGTATTGTAGGGTTTGTATTGTAGGGTATGTATCGTAGGGTATGTATTGTAGGGTATGTATTGTAGGGTATGTATTGTAGGGTATGTATGTATGTATGGGCATGAGCGGCAGCGAATGCAGCGCGCGAAGCGCGCCAACCAGATTAAGCTTTGTCTACTTGACGGGCTCCGGGGAGGGAGCGAAGCGACCGAACCCGGCCCATGTATGTATGTATGTATGTATGTATGTATGTATGTATGTATGTATGTATGTATGTATGTATGTATGTAGGTTGTAGTATGTATGTATGTATATATGTATGTATGTATGTATGTATGGGCATGAGCGGGAGCGAATGCAGCGCGCGAAGCGCGCCAACCACATTAAACTTTTGTTGCTTCGGGGGCTCCGGGAAGCGAGCGAGCGAGTGCCCCGGCTAGTCTCTATTATATAATCTACGTCGACACGTGACCGCCGACTCTGACAATGGGCTATTGTTTCTTGAACAATCGACGCGACGAACAATGGGATCAAAGGAATTTCGTTGTGAACACAAAGGCTTTTTTTCTGGGGTCAATAAGGGTGCAAATTGGTATCAAAATGATCGCTGCATTGCGCTGATGAAAGTAAAGTATGTGGCTAATTTCTACTCCAAACAGTTCGGAGTTATGGCCCATTTTGTGTTCCGACTTTCTAGAAAGTTCCGAGGACGGAGTTAAGGAGATGCAAAACGAGCAAGGAGAAGCACGTGCTTTTTAGTTGAACGGGCGGCAAGTTACTCGGGTTTAAACGTGAATACGTGCCGGAAATCAATTGTAAAGACGTGTCAATTGTTGTCAGACTGTGGAGACAATTGGTGGACAATTATTTCAAGGTATTTCCTTTATTCAATTGTTTTTGGCTTTAAATAGCACGAGTTTTGTTTTGTTTCACCTCACGTTTTTCTTTCGGCTCGAGGGCCTAACCAAAACACAAACAATTTTGATTTTCTCGGGTCGTTCTGGGCCGATTTTCTCCATTTAAACTTTCGATAACTGTTTATTTGCACAAGAACTAAAGTTATATGGCTTTGTTTTTTTTGTTTTGTTGATTTTCCACTGTTTTTGGACAGTTTTAGCCGAGTTTGGATTTTGCTGAAAAACACGAAATTTTCAAGCAACACGCGTGTGTTTTGCATTTGCGAAAATTAATTTTGAACCTGCCAAAACTTTGTTTTTTTCACCCAAATACTTTTGAGAAATGTTCGCCAAGCTATTAGCTTCATGTTGATATTTTCGTGGGGTGTGTAGGACAAAAATTGGCCACGTTAATTTAATTTGAAAGTTGGTGAATCGTGTTTTAAATGCTATTCTTTTCACGGGTTTGATTTCACGGCTATTTTTGATCAACAAAATCATGTCTTGGACTTCAAAAATGTACAACTAAAATTGCGAAAAGCATTTCGTATGCACCCAAGTACTTTCGATACATATTCGCCAAGGTATTAGCTTCATGTTGATGTAATTTGAGTTAAAATGGACAATGTTTGACCAAGTTAGGGGAATTTTGTGTTTTTAAAGTTGGCAGATGAATAAATTTTCCATGGGTTTTGTGTTGGGCTGCACTAAATACTCTCTTAAAATTCAAACAACACTGTTAAGAAATGTGAATATTTTTATCGGATTCGCTGTTTCCTCAGCTACAGTTTGATATAATTTTTATTACAGATTGAGTTTAAATTTTCCAGGATTGATTAAATTTTTGAAGGCAACTTTTTTTTTCAAACTTCACACTGAAGCTATCAACCTTCGGCTTTCAGGGGGCGGCAGGTGGGCGCTGGGCGGTCGATTGCCAGGGGGGAGATCCGACCTCCCACCTTTACTTTCTTTAGAAATGTTGCGTCGTAGTATTTATTGTAGGGTATTTATTGTAGGGTATGTATTGTAGGGTATGTATTGTAGGGTATGTATTGTAGGCTATGTATTGTAAGGTATGTATTGTGGTAGTATGTGGGTATGTAAGTAGGTATGATATTGTAGGGTATGTATTGTAGGTATGTATGTAGGGTATATTGTAGGGTATGTATTGTAGGGTATGTATGGTAAGGTATGTATTGTAGGGTATGTATTGTAGGGTATGTATTGTAGGGTATGTATTGTAGGGTATGTATTGTAGGGTATGTATGGTTGCATATGTATTGTAGGAATATGTATTGTAGGGTATGTATTGTAGGGTATGTATTCTAGGGTATGTATGGTAGGGTATGTATTGTAGGTTATGTATTGTAGGGTATGTATTGTAGGGTATGTATTGTAGGGTATGTATTGTAGGGTATGTATTGTAGGGTATGTATTGTAGGGTATGTATTGTAGGGTATGTATTGTAGGGTATGTATTGTAGGGTATGTATCGTAGGGTATGTATTGTAGGGTATGTATGTATGTATGTATGTATGTATGTATGGGCATGAGCGGTAGCAAATGCAGCGCGCGAAGCGCGCCCACCAGATTAAGCTTTCGTTACTTGACAGGCTCCGGGGAGGGAGCGAAGCGACCGAACCCGGCTCAGGTATGTATGTATGTATGTATGTATGTATGTATGTATGTATGTATGGGCATGAGCGGGAGCGAATGCAGCACGCGAAGCCCGCCAACCAGATTAAGCTTTGTTTACTTGATGGGCTCCGGGGAGGGAGCGAAGCGGCCGAACCCGGCCCATGTATGTATGTATGTATGTATGTATGTATGTATGTATGCATGTATGTATGTATGGGCATGAGCGGGAGCGAATGCAGCGCGCGAAGCGCGCCAACCAGATTGAGCTTTGCTTATTTGACGGGCTCCGGGGAGGGAGCGAAGCGACCGAACCCGGCCCATGTATGTATGTGTGTATGTATGTATGTATGTATGTATGTATGTATGTATGGGCATGAGCGGCAGCGAATGCAGCGCGCGAAGCGCGCCAACCAGATTAAGCTTTGTTGCTTGGGGGGCTCCGGGGAGGGAGCGTAGCGACCGGGCCCCCGGCTAGTCTCTATTATATAATCTACGTCGACACGTGACCGGGAGCCGCTGAACAATGGGCCATTGTTTGGTGAACAATCGACGTTCGACCGAACAATGGGATCAAAGGAATTTCGTTGTATCCATAAAGGCTTTTTTTTGGGGGCTCAATAAGGGTGCAAATCGGTATAGAAATGATCGCTGCATTGTGCTGATGACAGTGTACTATTTGGTTAATTTCTAACCCAGCGGTTCGGGAGTTATGGCCATTTTGTGTTCCGACTTTCTAGAAAGTTCCCAGGACCGAGTTAATGAGATGCAAAACGAGCAGGGAGAAGCACGTGTTTTTTTAGTTGAACGGGCGGCAAGTTGCTCAGATTTAAACGTCAATACGTGCCGGAAATCAATTGTAAAGACATGTCAATTGTTCTCAGGACCTGTGGAGACAAAGTGTGGACAATTATTTCAAGGTATTTCTTTTATTTCATTGTTTTTGGCTGAAAATAGCACGAGTTTTGTTTTTTAACCTCACGTTTTTCTTTCGGCTCGAGGGCCTAACCAAAACAGGAAGACAATTTTGATTTTCTCGGTCGTTCTAGGCCGATTTTCTCCATTTAAACTTTCGATAACTGTTTATTTACACAAGAACTAAAGTTATCTGGCTTTGTTTTTTTGTTTTGTTGATTTTCCTCTGTTTTTGGACAGTTTTAGCCGAGTTTGGATTTTGCTGGAAACACGAAATTTTCAAGCAACACGCGTGTGTTTTGCATTTGCAAAAATCATTTTTTAACCTGCCAAAACTTTGTTTTTTCACCCAAATACTTTCGATAAATGTTCGCCAAGCTATTAGCTTCATGTTGATATTTTCGTGGGTTCTGTAGGACAAAAATTGGCCACGTTAATTTAATTTGAAACTTGGTGAATCGTGTTTGAAATGATATTTTTTGCAGGGGTTTGATTTCACTGCCAATTTTGGTCAAGAAAATCATGTCTTGGACTTCAAAAATTTACAACTAAAATTGCGAAAAGCTTTTCATATGCACCCAAATATATTCGATATTTATTTGCCAAGGTATTAGCTTCATGCTGCTGTAATTTGAGTTCAAATGGACAAATTTTGACCAAGTTAGGGGAATTTTTGTGTTCTTAAAGTTGGCTGATGAATAAATTTTTTCACGGCTTTTGTGATGGGCTGCACTAAATACTCTCTTAAAATTCAAAACAACACTGTTAAGAAATGTGAATATATTTATCGGATTCGCTGTTTCCTTAGCTACAGTTTGATATATTTTTTATTACAGATTGAGTTTAAATTTTCCAAGATTGATTAAATTTTTGAAGGCAACTTTTTTTTTTAAACTTCACACTGAAGCTAGCAACTTTCGGAAGCGGTTTTCAGGGGGGCGGCGTTGGCGCGGGGCGGTCGCTTGGCAGGGGGGAAGATTCGACCTCCCACCTTTACTTTCTTTAGAAATGTGGCGTCCTGTGTATTGTAGGGTATGTATTGTAGGGTACGTTATGTAGGGTATGTATTGTAGGGTATGTATTGTAGGGTATATATTGTAGGGTATGTATTGTAGGGTATGTATTTTAGGGTATGTATCGTAGGGTATGTATCGTAGGGTATGTATTAGGGTATGTATTGTAGGGTATGTATTAGGGTATGTATCGTAGGGTATATCGTAGGGTATGTATGTAGGGTATGTATTGTAGGGTATGTATTGTAGGGTATGTATCGTAGGGTATGTATCGTATGGTATGTATTGTAGGGTATGTATCGTAGGGTATGTATTGTAGGGTATGTATTGTAGGGTATGTACTGTAGGGTTTGTATTGTAGGGTATGTATTGTAGGGTATGTATTGTAGGGTATGTATTGTAGGGTATGTATTGTAGGGTATGTATTGTAGGGTATGTATTTTAGGGTATGTATTGTAGGGTATGTATTAGGGTATGTATTGTAGGGTATGTATGTATGTATGTATTGTGGGTATGTATTGTAGGTATGTATTGTAGGGTATTTATGTAGGGTATGTATTGTAGGGTATGTATTAGATAGGTAGTAGTAGGGTATGTATAGTGTATATGTTAGGTATGTATTGTAGGGTATGTATTGTAGGGTATGTATTGTAGGGTATGTATGTATGTTTGTATGTATGTATGTATGGGCATGAGCGGTAGCGAATGCAGCGCGCGAAGCGCGCCCACCAGATTAAGCTTTGTTTATGTGATGGGCTCCGGGGAGGGAGCGAAGCGACCGAACCCGGCTCATGTATGTATGTATGTATGTATGTATGTATGTATGTATGTATGGGCATGAGCGGCAGCGAATGCAGCGCGCGAAGCGCGCCAACCAGATTAAGCTTTGTTTACTTGACGGGCTCCGGGGAGGGAGCGAAGCGACCGAACCCGGCCCGTGTATGTATGTATGTATGTATGTATGTATGTATGTATGTATGTATGTATGTGTGTATGTATGTATGTATGTATGTATGTATGTATGTATGTATGTATGTATGTACGTATGTATGCATGTATGTAGGTATGTTGTATGTATGTATGGGCATGAGCGGGAGCGAATGCAGCGCGCGAAGCGCGCCAACCACATTAAACTTTTTGTACTTGACGGGCACCGGGAAGCGAGCGTAGCGAGTGCCCCCGGCTAGTCTCTATTATATAATCTACGTCGACACGTGACACGCCGACTCTAAACAATGGGCTCTTGTTTCTTGAACAATCGACGTTCGACCGAACAATGGAATCAAAGGAATTTCGTTGTGAACACAAAGGCTTTTTTCTGGGGATCAATAAGGGTGCAAATTGGTATCAAAATGATCGCTGCATTGCGCTGATGAAAGTAAAGTATGTGGCTAATTTCTACTCCAAACAGCTCGGAAGTTATGGCCCATTTTGTGTTCCGACTTTCTAGAAAGTTCCGAGGACGGAGTTAATGAGATGCAAAACGAGCAAGGAGAAGCACGTGCTTTTTAGTTGAACGGGCGGCAAGTTGCTTGGGTTTAAACGGGAATACGTGCCGGAAATCAATTGTAAAGACGTGTCAATTGTTGTCAAGACCTGTGAAAACAATGTGTGGACAATTATTTCAAGGTATTTCCTAAATTCAATTGTTTTTTGCTTTAAACAGCACGAGTTTTGTTTTGTTTAACCTCACGTTTTTCTTTCGGCTGGAGGGCCTAACCAAAACACGAGGACAATTTTGATTTTCTCGGGTCATTCTGGGCCGATTTTCTCCATTTAAACTTTCGATAACTGTTTATTTACACGAGAACTAAAGTTATATGGCTTTGTTTCTTTGTTTTGTTGTTTTTCCTCTGTTTTTGGACAGTTTTAGCCGAGATTGGGTTTTGCTGGAAAACAAGAAATTTTCACGCAACACGCGTGTGTTTTGCATTTGCGAAAATTAAATTTTAACCTGCCAAAACTTTGTTTTTTTCACCCAAATACTTTCGATTAATGTTCGCCAAGCTATTAGCTTCATGTTGATATTTTCGTGGGTTCTGTAGGACGAAAATTCGCAACGTTAATTTAATTTGAAACTTTTAGTGTCTGTAAAGTAGGTTGATAAATTCATTTTTAAACGGCTTTTACGGGGGCGGCAGGGTGGGCGCTGGGTGGTTGCCAGGGGGAAGTATGGTAGGGTATGCATTGTAGGGTATGCATTGTAGGGTATGTGTTGTAGGGTATGTATTGTAGGGTATGTATTGTATGTATTGTAGGGTATGTATTGTAGGGTATGTTATGTAGGGTATGTATTGTAGGGTATGTGTTGTAGGGTATGTTTTGTAAAGTATGTATTGTAGGGTGTGTATTGTAGGGTATGTATTGTAGGGTATGTATTATAGGGTATGTTATGTAGGGTATGTATTGGGTATGTATTGTAGGGTATGTATTGTAGGGTATGTATTGTAGGGTATTATTGTAGGTATTTATTGTAGGGTATTTTGGGTATTTATTGTAGGGTATGTATATAGGGTATGTATTGTAGGGTATGTATTGTAGGGTATGTATCGTAGGGTATGTATTAGGGTATGTATTGTAGGGTATGTATTGTAAGGTATTTATTGTAGGGTATGTATTGTAGGGTATGTATGGTAGTGTATGTATTGTAGGGTATGTATTGTAGGGTATGTATTGTAGGGTATGTATCGTGGGTAATGTATTGTAGGGTATGTATTGTAGGGTATGTATTGTGGGTATTTTATGTAGGTATTTATTTGTAGGGTATTTTGTAGGGTATGTATTTTAGGGTATTTATTGTAGGGTATGTATTTAGGGTATGTATTGTAGGGTATGTATTGTAGGGTATGTATTGTAGGGTATGTATTGTAGGGTATGTATTGTAGGGTATGTATTGTAGGTATTTATTGTAGGGTATGTATTGTAGGGTGTGTATGTAGGGTATTTTGTAGGGTATGTATTGTAGGGTATTATTGTAGGGTATGTATTATAGGGTATGTATTGTAGGGTATGTATTGTAGGGTATGTATCGTAGGGTATGTATTGTAGGGTATGTATTGTAGGGTATGTATTGTAAGGTATTTATTGTAGGGTATGTATTGTAGGGTATGTATTGTAGGGTATGTATTGTAGGGTATGTATTGTAGGGTATGTATTGTAGGGTATGTATCGTGGGTATGTATTGTAGGGTATGTATTGTAGGGTATGTATTGTAGGGTATTTATTGTAAGGTATTTATTGTAGGGTATTTATTGTAGGGTATGTATTATAGGGTATGTTATGTAGGGTATGTATGTGGGTATGTATTGTAGGGTATGTATTGTAGGGTATGTATTGTAGGGTATTTATTGTAAGGTATTTATTGTAGGGTATGTATTGTAGGGTATTTATTGTAGGGTATGTATTATAGGGTATGTATTGTAGGGTATGTATTGTAGGGTATGTATCGTGGGGTATGTATTGTAGGGTATGTATTGTAGGGTATGTATTGTAGGGTATTTATTGTAGGGTATGTATTGTATGGTATGTATTTGTAGCGTTTAGGATTCGCAGAGAGAAGAACAAGCACAAAACGACAACCGTTCTAAGCAGTAACTGTATAATTCTGATTCTTTAACGCTCAGCTCCAAGTTATATATTTACTCAGGGTACAAGGTTCAATTCTAATTCATATACATATTATAAGGCTGCCGAGGAAGGTATTAAAAGTAAATAAGAAGAAGATATTTAGTGTTATAAGAAAATATCAAGTGTCATTAAGTGCCGGCCTTATTGGCGGCAATACTTACAACGAATGCCGCAATCTACAATAGCGGCACGCTACACCATCCCCCCCTTAATTTAGTTATAAAGAAGTTCTCCAAACCACAACGGCGGATTTTGCCTCAGTCGTGCGGGTCGAGTGCGGTCATTAGGGGGGGGCACAGGGTTTCCGCGCACAGGGCTACCCGCCGGGATACCTGGGACAGGCTCAGGGTTCGAAACAAACAAGGGTGTGTTTTCCTCTACAATAGCAGGTTCCCCGACCACAACTTGATTTTCTGCCGACTCAGTTACTGGGCAGTGCGGCTCACCTCGCCCGGATGGCACAACGCTGACCTTAAGATTATCATGGTGAACTACCTTAGTTTTACCGTCTGCGCAACGTATCCAATAATTCACCCCCCGGTTGTCAAGAATTTCGTACGGGCCGAGCCACCTTTTCCCAAACTTCCACGTTTTGGGGCGACGCAGCCATACGGAACTACCGACTGGATGAGGATTCCATTCAGCTACACGTCGATCGTAATAACTTTTCTGCCTAGCACGACTTTGATCTAAGTTTTGTTGCGCAGTCCGCTTGATACTCTGCAGCTTTTGTCTTATCGTCTGCGAATATTCAGATTGATCAGAAGGGTTTTTTAATGGTAAGCTAAGATCTAATTCTAGCGGTGTGCGCGCTTCGCGACCGAAAACTAGTTCGTATGGACTAAACCCAGTAGATTCGTGAACGCTAGTGTTATAAGCGTAAGCTACAAGACTTACCCAAATATCCCAGTCATCCTTATGCGCAGACGCAATAGACGCGAGCATGTCTTGAATAGTGCGGTTCTGACGCTCAACCTGCCCGTCACACTGCGGATGATAGGCAGTAGTGCGTGATTTATGCGTGCCCATTATCGCAAATTTCCTGCATAAGGTGACTTTCAAAATTGCGGCCTTGGTCGGAATGAATAATAGTAGGCGGACCAAATCGACTGAAAACGCGAGAAACTAAAATTTCGGCTACGGTGCGTGCTTTTTGATCGGGCGTGGGAAATATTTCGCACCACTTAGTGAAATGGTCCATAACTACGAGTAGATGTTTATTACCCCTAGCGGTTTCAGGGAGTGGCCCCATATAGTCCATGGCCCAAAATACAAAAGGCTCACTCACGGTTAAAGGCTGCATGGGTGCAGGATTACGACTAAAGTCGGATTTATTTTGCGCACAAGTTTGGCAAGAACGAACAAAATCAACAATGTGTTGTTTCATCATAGGCCAGAAAAAACGGTTTTTGGTGCGTAAAATAGTTCGCTTAATGCCTAGATGACCAGAAAGTGGGTTGCTATGAATACCGTGCAGCACCGATGGAATCCATTCAGTCGGAATGACAAACGAGTACTCTGGTAACAATTGCTTTTCATGCGGACTTTTAACGAGCAACCCGTTTACAATATGCAAGGTGTCCCAGCAATGCCAAAAGGCTTTTAATACAGGGTCATTACGCCAAGCAAATAGCGGTGGTTTTGGCAGTTTTGCTAATTTCAAATCAATTATAGTGTGTAAGCGACTATCGCTACGCTGTGCGTCAAAAAGATTATAAGACGGCGAAGCAGTAGTGGCGCAAGTCTGAACCGAGTTTTTAGGCTTTTCGGGCAAAAACCGCGACAACGCGTCAGCGTTGGCGTTTGCGGAACCGGGCCTATGCTTGATATCAAAAGTATATTCTTGCAAGGTCATAAGCCAACGCGCTATGCGGCCCTTGGGTTCGACTGAGTTTAACCAGCGCAACGCGCTATGGTCTGTCACTACGGAGAAATGCTTGCCTAGCAAATAAGGCCGAAAATGGTCAACCGCAAAACACCTACACAGTTTAAATCGACTGGATAAAGCGGCGGTGAGGACTGCAAGTTTTGGAAAACACTGTTGCTAATAAACGATTTCATTGAGCCTGTATCAATTAAGGCGCTAACTGTAGACCCATTCAAAAAACATTGGACAAGGGGCTGAGAGCTCAAGGGAAAACTAGAGGCCAAGACAAAAACATTGGGGTGACCGTCAATACAGCCCTTTACTTAGGCACCCCGTTGAAGTTTAAAGAACGTGCAGAAGAAGAAGAAGATACTGCATTACCTACATTACCAACAGATACTGAATTTCGACTTACATTTGTAGAAGAAGCTAGTGGCCTAGGCACAGTTTCTTGAGCAGCGTTGCGGTGGTCGGCGTTCACGAAGTTGTTGGCACATTGGTCACGGCTATGCCCCCATCCACGGCACAACGAACCGTTGACATCCCATGGACACTCTCGAGCAAAATGTCCCACTTGGTTGCAGTTGAAACAACGGCGTGGAGCACGACTGTTGCTGGTGTCTTGGGACGGCCATCTTGATCTCGGTGTTGCATTTGGCTGACGTGGCTGTTGTTGTTGCTGAGAAACAGCAGCCTGAAGCTTTTCTTGATTTTTCGTCAAGTTTGCAATGGCGGCAGTCAAACTTGTGATGGCATCTCGAAAGTCATCCGGCGGAGCAGCGTTGGGCACAGCACTGGTGCTCAAGACAGGCGACTCATCCCGGCGAAAGTGATGAACGGCTCGGTAACGTTCGACGAACTCACGCATGTCTTGCAGCGACGGCGTAGGGTTGCCTTCTAGCAGACGCAGACGAATATCGTGGCGGCAAACTTTTCATAAATTGCCGCGCCAGCAGGCAGCACGTGCGTCGTCGGACAAATCAGTTCGGCTTGCGTAGAAGATCTTCAAGATCCCACAGCAACAAATTCGGATCTTCTGTGGGTCGCAACTTTCGGCAGTCAAACTCAGCGTAGAACAATTCACGGTTCACGACTGGACACAATGCTTTCTTGAGATGAGCCGACAACGAGCATAGCTTGCCTTTTGCTCAGCGACAAGATCATGGAAAGGAGCAGCAGCTGGCCCCTTCAAATGCAGGCAATTTCTTCAGTTTATCTTCATCCTTCCATCCGTTA
Source organism: Sanderia malayensis (assembly GCA_013076295.1). NCBI lineage: Eukaryota > Metazoa > Cnidaria > Scyphozoa > Semaeostomeae > Pelagiidae > Sanderia > Sanderia malayensis. The sequence goes on along the minus strand of RQOL01000413.1, from coordinate 89,777 downwards.
GCAGAAGCACAGCACTCAAAATTACGAAGCCAGGCCACAAAATCACCAGATTCGAATTTCTCGGGAATAATAGAAACAGACATCGTCGAGGACAGCTTGGATCTTCAGCTCTAGCTCCTGTCACCAGATGTAGCGTTTAGGATTCGCAGAGAGAAGAACAAGCACAAAACGACAACCGTTCTAAGCAGTAACTGTATAATTCTGATTCTTTAACGCTCAGCTCCAAGTTATATATTTACTCAGGGTACAAGGTTCAATTCTAATTCATATACATATTATAAGGCTGCCGAGGAAGGTATTAAAAGTAAATAAGAAGAAGATATTTAGTGTTATAAGAAAATATCAAGTGTCATTAAGTGCCGGCCTTATTGGCGGCAATACTTACAACGAATGCCGCAATCTACAATAGCGGCACGCTACATATTATAGGGTATGTTATGTAGGGTATGTGTTGTACGGTATGTATTGTAGGGTATGTATTGTAGGGTATGTATTGTAGGGTATGTATTGTAGGGTATGCATGGTAGTGTATGTATTGTAGGGTATGTATTGTAGGGTTTGTTATGTAGGGTATGTATCGTGGGGTATGTATTGTAGGGTATGTATTGTAGGGTATGTATTGTAGGGTATGTATTGTAGGTATGTATGTAGTAGGGTATGTATTGTAGGGTATTTATTTTAGGGTATGTATTGTAAGGTATGTATTGTAGGGTATGTATTGTAGGGTATGTATTGTAGGGTATGTATTGTAGGGTATGTATTGTAGGGTATGTATTGTAGGGTATGTATTATAGGGTATGTTATGTAGGGTATGTGTTGTGGGGTATGTATTGTAGGGTTTATTATAGGTATTTATTGTAGGGTATGTATTATAGGGTATGTATTGTAGGGTATGTATTGTAGGGTATGTATCGTAGGGTATGTATTGTAGGGTATGTATTGTAGGGTATGTATTGTAAGGTATTTATTGTACGGTCTGTATTGTAGGGTATGTATGGTAGTGTATTATTGTAGGGTATGTATTGTAGGTATGTATTGTAGGGTATGTATTGTAGGGTATGTATTGTAGGGTATGTATTGTAGGGTATGCATCGTAGGGTATGTATTGTAGGTATTTATTGTAGGGTATGTATTGTAGGGTATGTATGTAGGGTATGTATTGTAGGGTATGTATTGTAGGGTATGTATTGTAGGGTATGTATTGTAGGGTATGTATTGTAGGGTATTTATTGTAGGGTATGTATTGTAAGGTATTTATTGTAGGGTATGTATTGTAGGGTATGTATTGTAGGGTATGTATTGTAGGGTATGTATTGTAGGGTATGTATTGTAGGGTATGTATTGTAGGGTATTTATTGTAGGTATTATTGTAGGGTATTTATTGTAGGGTATGTATTATAGGTATGTTATGTAGGGTATGTATCGTGGGGTATGTATTGTAGGGTATGTATTATAGGGTATGTATTGTAGGGTATTTATTGTAAGGTATTTATTGTAGGGTATGTATTTTAGGGTATTTATTGTAGGGTATGTATTATAGGGTATGTATTGTAGGGTATGTATTGTAGGGTATGTATCGTAGGGTATGTATTGTAGGGTATGTATTGTAGGGTATGTATTGTAAGGTATTTATTGTACGGTATGTATTGTAGGGTATGTATGGTAGTGTATGTATTGTAGGGTATGTATTGTAGGGTATGTATTGTAGGGTATGTATCGTGGGGTATGTATTGTAGGGTATGTATTGTAGGGTATGTATTGTAGGGTATTTATTGTAAGGTATTATTGTAGGGTATTTATTGTAGGGTATGTATTGTAGGGTTATTGTAGGGTATGTATTATAGGGTATGTATTGTAGGGTATGTATTGTAGGGTATGTATCGTAGGGTATGTATTGTAGGGTATGTATTGTAGGGTATGTATTGTATAGTATTTATTGTAGGGTATGTATTGTAGGGTATGTATGGTAGTGTATGTATTGTAGGGTATGTATTGTAGGGTATGTATTGTAGGGTATGTATCGTTGGGTATGTATTGTAGGGTATGTATTGTAGGGTATGTATTGTAGGGTATTTATTGTAAGGTATTTATTGTAGGGTATTTATTGTAGGGTATGTATTGTAGGGTATTTATTGTAGGGTATGTATTATAGGGTATGTATTGTAGGGTATGTATTGTAGGGTATGTATCGTAGGGTATGTATTGTAGGGTATGTATTGTAGGGTATGTATTGTAGGGTATGTATTGTAGTGTATTTATTGTAGGGTATGTATTGTAGGGTATTTATTGTAGGGTATGTATTATAGGGTATGTATTGTAGGGTATGTATTGTAGGGTATGTATCGTAGGGTATGTATTGTAGGGTATGTATTGTAGGGTATGTATTGTAAGGTATTTATTGTAGGGTATGTATTGTAGGGTATGTATGGTAGTGTATGTATTGTAGGGTATGTATTGTAGGGTATGTATTGTAGGGTATGTATCGTGGGGTATGTATTGTAGGGTATGTATTGTAGGGTATGTATTGTAGGGTATTTATTGTAAGGTATTTATTGTAGGGTATTTATTGTAGGGTATGTATTATAGGGTATGTTATGTAGGGTATGTATCGTGGGGTATTTATTGTAGGGTATGTATTATAGGGTATGTATTGTAGGGTATGTATTGTAGGGTATGTATCGTAGGGTAGGTATTGTAGGGTATGTATTGTAGGGTATGTATTGTATAGTATTTATTGTAGGGTATGTATTGTAGGGTATGTATGGTAGTGTATGTATTGTAGGGTATGTATTGTAGGGTATGTATTGTAGGGTGTGTATGGTAGTGTATTTATTGTAGGGTATGTATTGTAGGGTATTTATTGTAGGGTATGTATTGTAAGGGTATGTATGTATTGTAGGGTATGTATTGTAAGGTATTTATTGTAGGGTATGTATTGTAGGGTGTGTATGGTAGTGTATTTATTGTAGGGTATGTATTGTAGGGTATTTATTGTAGGGTATGTATTATAGGGTATGTATTGTAGGGTATGTATTGTAGGGTATGTATCGTAGGGTATGTATTGTAGGGTATGTATTGTAGGGTATGTATTGTAAGGTATTTATTGTAGGGTATGTATTGTAGGGTATGTATGGTAGTGTATGTATTGTAGGGTATGTATTGTAGGGTATGTATTGTAGGGTATGTATTGGGTATGTATTGTAGGGTATGTATTGTATAGGGTATGTATTGTAGGGTATTTATTGTAAGGTATTTATTGTAGGGTATTTATTGTAGGGTATGTATTATAGGGTATGTTATGTAGGGTATGTGTTGTACGGTATGTATTGTAGGGTATGTATTGTAGGGTATGTATTGTAGGGTATGTTTTGTAGGGTATGCATGGTAGTGTATGTATTGTAGGGTATGTATTGTAGGGTTTGTTATGTAGGGTATGTATCGTGGGGTATGTATTGTAGGGTATGTATTGTAGGGTATGTATTTTAGGGTATGTATTGTAGGGTATGTATTGTAGGGTATGTATTGTAGGGTATTTATTGTAGGGTATGTATTGTAAGGTATGTATTGTAGGGTATGTATTGTAGGGTATGTATTGTAGGGTATGTATTGTAGGGTATGTATTGTAGGGTATGTATTGTAGGGTATGTATTATAGGGTATGTTATGTAGGGTATGTGTTGTAGGGTATGTATTGTAGGGTATTTATTATAGGGTATTTATTGTAGGGTATGTATTATAGGGTATGTATTGTAGGGTATGTATTGTAGGGTATGTATCGTATGGTATGTATTGTAGGGTATGTATTGTAGGGTATGTATTGTAAGGTATTTATTGTACGGTATGTATTGTAGGGTATGTATGATAGTGTATGTATTGTAGGGTATGTATTGTAGGGTATGTATTGTAGGGTATGTATTGTAGGGTATGTATTGTAGGGTATGCATCGTAGGGTATGTATTGTAGGGTATTTATTGTAGGGTATGTATTGTAGGGTATGTATCGTAGGGTATGTATTGTAGGGTATGTATTGTAGGGTATGTATTGTAGGGTATGTATTGTAGGGTATGTATTGTAGGGTATTTATTGTAGGGTATGTATTGTAAGGTATTTATTGTAGGGTATGTATTGTAGGGTATGTATTGTAGGGTATGTATTGTAGGGTATGTATTGTAGGGTATGTATTGTAGGGTATGTATTGTAGGGTATTTATTGTAAGGTATTTATTGTAGGGTATTTATTGTAGGGTATGTATTATAGGGTATGTTATGTAGGGTATGTATCGTGGGGTATGTATTGTAGGGTATGTATTATAGGGTATGTATTGTAGGGTATTTATTGTAAGGTATTTATTGTAGGGTATGTATTTTAGGGTATTTATTGTAGGGTATGTATTATAGGGTATGTATTGTAGGGTATGTATTGTAGGGTATGTATCGTAGGGTATGTATTGTAGGGTATGTATTGTAGGGTATGTTTTGTAAGGTATTTATTGTAGGGTATGTATTGTAGGGTATGTATGGTAGTGTATGTATTGTAGGGTATGTATTGTAGGGTATGTATTGTAGGGTATGTATCGTGGGGTATGTATTGTAGGGTATGTATTGTAGGGTATGTATTGTAGGGTATTTATTGTAAGGTATTTATTGTAGGGTATTTATTGTAGGGTATGTATTGTAGGGTATTTATTGTAGGGTATGTATTATAGGGTATGTATTGTAGGGTATGTATTGTAGGGTATGTATCGTAGGGTATGTATTGTAGGGTATGTATTGTAAGGTATGTATTGTAAGGTATTTATTGTGGGGTATGTATTGTAGGGTATGTATGGTAGTGTATTTATTGTAGGGTATGTATTGTAGGGTATTTATTTTAGGGTATGTATTATAGGGTATGTATTGTAGGGTATGTATTGTAGGGTATGTATCGTAGGGTATGTATTGTAGGGTATGTATTGTAGGGTATGTATTGTAAGGTATTTATTGTAGGGTATGTATTGTAGGGTATGTATGGTAGTGTATGTATTGTAGGGTATGTATTGTAGGGTATGTATTGTAGGGTATGTATCGTGGGGTATGTATTGTAGGGTATGCATTGTAGGGTATGTATTGTAGGGTATTTATTGTGGGGTATTTTTTGTAGGGTATTTATTGTAGGGTATGTATTATAGGGTATGTTATGTAGGGTATGTATCGTGGGGTATGTATTGTAGGGTATGTATTGTAGGGTATGTATTGTAGGGTATTTATTGTAAGGTATTTATTGTAGGGTATGTATTGTAGGGTATTTATTGTAGGGTATGTATTATAGGGTATGTATTGTAGGGTATGTATTGTAGGGTATGTATCGTGGGGTATGTATTGTAGGGTATGTATTGTAGGGTATGTATTGTAGGGTATTTATTGTAGGGTATGTATTGTAGGGTATGTATTATAGGGTATGTTATGTATGGTATGTGTTGTACGGTATGTATTGTAGGGTATGTATTGTAGGGTATGTATTGTAGGGTATGTATTGTAGGGTATGTATGGTTGTGTATGTATTGTAGGGTATGTATTGTAGGGTTTGTTATGTAGGGTATGTATCGTGGGGTATGTATTGTAGGGTATGTATTGTAGGGTATGTATTGTAGGGTATGTATTGTAGGGTATGTATTGTAGGGTATGTATTGTAGGGTATTTATTGTAGGGTATGTATTGTAGGGTATGTATCGTAGGGTATGTATTGTAGGGTATGTATTGTAGGGTATGTATTGTAGGGTATTTATTGTAAGGTATTTATTGTAGGGTATTTATTGTAGGGTATTTATTATACGGTATGTTATGTAGAGTATGTATCGTGGGGTATGTATTGTAGGGTATGTATTGTAGGGTATGTATTGTAGGGTATTTATTGTAAGGTATTTATTGTAGGGTATGTATTGTAGGGTATTTATTGTAGGGTATGTATTATAGGGTATGTATTGTAGGGTATGTGTTGTAGGGTATGTATCGTGGGGTATGTATTGTAGGGTATGTATTGTAGGGTATGTATTGTAGGGTATTTATTGTAGGGTATTTATTGTAGGGTATGTATTGTAGGGTATTTATTGTAGGGTATGTATTATAGGGTATGTATTGTAGGGTATGTATTGTAGGGTATGTATCGTAGGGTATGTATTGTAGGGTATGTATTGTAGGGTATGTATTGTAAGGTATTTATTGTAGGGTATGTATTGTAGGGTATGTATGGTAGTGTATGTATTGTAGGGTATGCATTGTAGGGTATGTATTGTAGGGTATTTATCGTGGGGTATGTAGTGTAGGGTATGTATTGTAGGGTATGTATTGTAGGGTATGTCTTGTAGGGTATGTATTGTAGGGTATGTATTGTAAGGTATTTATTGTAGGGTATATATTGTAGGGTATGTATGGTAGTGTATTTATTGTAGGGTATATATTGTAGGGTATTTATTGTAGGGTATGTATTATAGGGTATGTATTGCAGGGTATGTATTGTAGGGTATGTATCGTAGGGTTTGTATTGTAGGGTATGTATTGTAGGGTATGTATTGTAAGGTATTTATTGTAGGGTATGTATTGTAGGGTATGTATGGTAGTGTATGTATTGTAGGGTATGTATTGTAGGGTATGTTATGTAGGGTATGTATCGTGGGGTATGTATTGTAGGGTATGTATTGTAAGGTATGTATTGTAGGGTATGTTATGTAGGGTATGTATTGTAGGGTATGTATTGTAGGGTTTGTTTTTTAGGGTATGTATTGTAGGGTATGTATTGTAGGGTATGTATTGTAGGGTATGTTATGTAGGGTATGTATTGTAGGGTATGTATTGTAGGGTATGTATTGTAGGGTATGTATTGTAGGGTATGTATTGTAGGGTATGTATTGTAGGGTATGTATTGTAGGGTATGTATTGTAGGTATGTATTGTAGGGTATGTAGGGTATGTATTGTAGGGTATGTATTGTAGGGTATGTATTGTAGGGTATGTATTGTAGGGTATTGTATAGTAGGGTATTTATTGTAGGGTATGTATTGTAGGGTATGTATTGTAGGGTATGTATTGTAGGGTATGTATTGTAGGGTATGTATTGTAGGGTATGTATTGTAGGGTATGTATTGTAGGGTATGTATTGTAGGGTATGTATTGTAGGGTATGTATTGTAGGGTATGTATTGTAGGGTATGTATGTAGGGTATGTATGTATGTATGGGCATGAGCGGCAGCGAATGCAGCGCGCGAAGCGCGCCAACCAGATTAAGCTTTGTCTATTTGACGGGCTCCGGGCAGGGAGCGAAGCGACCGAACCCGGCCCATGTTTGTATGTATGTATGTATGTATGTATGTATGTATGTATGTATGTATGTATGTATGTATGTATGTATGTATGTATGTATGTATGTATGTATGTATGTATGTATGTATGTATGTATGTATGTATGTATGTATGTATGTATGTATGTAGGTATGTATGTATGTATGTATGTATGTATGTATGTATGTATGTATGGGCATGAGCATAAGCGAATGCAGCGCACGAAGTGCGCCAACCACAGGCGAGCGTAGCGAGCTAACCCATTGTATGTAGAGTTGAAAAGGGCATGAGCGTAAGCGAATGCAGCGCACGAAGTGCCGCTGCATTCGCTTACGCTGGGATCAAAGGAATTTCGTTGTGATCAAAAAAGCTTTTTTCCTGGGGGTCAATAAGGGTGCAAATTGGTATCAAAATGATCGCTGCATTGTGCTGATGACAGTAAAGTATGTGGCTAATTTCGACGACGTTCGACCGAACAATCGACGTTCGACCGAACAATGGGATCAAAGGAATTTCGTTGTGATCAAAAAAGCTTTTTTCCTGGGGGTCAATAAGGGTGCAAATTGGTATCAAAATGATCGCTGCATTGTGCTGATGACAGTAAAGTATGTGGCTAATTTCTACTCCAAACGGTTCGGGAGTTATGGCCCATTTTGTGTTCCGACCTTCTAGAAAGTTCCGAGGAGGGAGTTAATGAGATGCAAAACGAGCAGGGAGAAGCACGTGTTTTTTTAGTTGAACGGGCGGCAAGTTGCTCGGGTTTAGCTATCAACCTTCGGCTTTCAGGGGGGCGGCAGGGTGGGCGCAGGGCGGTCGATTGTCAGGGGGGAAGATTCGAGCTCCCACCTTTACTCTCTTTAGAAATGTTGCGTTGCAGTACGTATTGTAGGGTATGTATTGTAGGGTATGTATAGTAGGGTATGTTATGTAGGGTATGTTATGTAGGGTATGTATTGTAGGGTATGTATTGTGGGGTATGTATAGTAGGGTATGTTATGTAGGGTATGTATAGTAGGGTATGTTATGTAGGGTATGTATTGTAGGGTATTTGTTGTAGGGTATATATTGTAGGGTATTTATTGTAGGGTATGTATTGTATGGTATTTATTGTAGGGTATGTATTGTAGGGTATGTATTGTAGGGTATGTTATGTAGGTTATGTATTCTAGGGTATGTATTGTAGGGTATGTTATGTAGGGTATGTATTGTAGGGTATGTTTTGTAGGGTATGTATTGTAAAGTATGTATTGTAGGGTATGTTATGTAGGGTATGTATTGTAGGGTTTGTATTGTAGGGTATGTATTGTAGGGTATGTATTGTAGGGTACGTATTGTAGGGTATGTATTGTAGGGTATGTATCGTAGGGTATGTATCGTAAGGTATGTATTGTAGGGTATGTATTGTAGGGTTTGTATTGTAGGGTATGTTATGTAGGGTATGTATTGTAGGGTATGTATTGTAGGGTTTGTATTGTAGGGTATGTATTGTAGGTTATGTATTGTAGGGTATGTATTGTAGGGTATGTATCGTAGGGTATGTATGGTAGGGTATGTATTGTAGGGTATGTATTGTAAGGTATGTATTGTAGGGTATGTATTGTAGGGTATGTATTGTAGGGTATGTAGTGTAGGGTATGTATTGTAGGGTATGTATCGTAGGGTATGTATCGTAGGGTATGTATCGTAGGGTATGTTTTGTGGGGTATGTATTGTAAGGTATGTATTATAGGGTATGTATTGTAGGGTATGTATTGTAGGGTATGTATTGTAGGGTATGTGTTGTAGGGTATGTATTGTAGGTTATGTATTGTAGGGTATGTATTGTAGGGTATGTATTGTAGGGTATGTATTGTAGGGTATTTTTATGTAGGGTATGTATTGTAGGGTATGTTATGTAGGGTATGTATTGTAGGGTATGTATTGTAGGGTATGTATTGTAGGGTATGTATTGTAGGGTATGTTATGTAGGGTATGTATTTTAGGGTATCTTTCTTTAGAAATGTTGCGTCGTAGTATGTATTGTAGGGTATGTATTGTATGGTATGTATTGTAGGGTATGTATTGTAGGGTATGTATTGTAAGGTATTTATTGCAGGGTATGTATTGTAGGGTATGTATGGTAGTGTATGTATTGTAGGGTATGTATTGTAGGGTATGTTTGTAGGGTATGTATCGTGGGGTATGTATTGTAGGGTATGTATTGTAGGGTATGTATTGTAGGGTATTTATTGTAAGGTATTTATTGTAGGGTATTTATTGTAGGGTATTTATTATACGGTATGTTATGTAGAGTATGTATCGTGGGGTATGTATTGTAGGGTATGTATTGTAGGGTATGTATTGTAGGGTATTTATTGTAAGGTATTTATTGTAGGGTATGTATTGTAGGGTATTTATTGTAGGGTATGTATTATAGGGTATGTATTGTAGGGTATGTGTTGTAGGGTATGTATCGTGGGGTATGTATTGTAGGGTATGTATTGTAGGGTATGTATTGTAGGGTATTTATTGTAGGGTATTTATTGTAGGGTATGTATTGTAGGGTATTTATTGTAGGGTATGTATTATAGGGTATGTATTGTAGGGTATGTATTGTAGGGTATGTATCGTAGGGTATGTATTGTAGGGTATGTATTGTAGGGTATGTATTGTAAGGTATTTATTGTAGGGTATGTATTGTAGGGTATGTATGGTAGTGTATGTATTGTAGGGTATGCATTGTAGGGTATGTATTGTAGGGTATTTATCGTGGGGTATGTAGTGTAGGGTATGTATTGTAGGGTATGTATTGTAGTGTATTTATTGTAAGGTATTTATTGTAGGGTATGTATTGTAGGGTATGTATTATAGGGTATGTTATGTAGGGTATGTGTTGTACGGTATGTATTGTAGGGTATGTATTGTAGGGTATGTATTGTAGGGTATTTATTGTAGGTATTTATTGTAGGGTATGTATTGTAGGGTATTTATTGTAGGGTATGTATTATAGGGTATGTATTGTAGGGTATGTATTGTAGGGTATGTATCGTAGGGTATGTCTTGTAGGGTATGTATTGTAGGGTATGTATTGTAAGGTATTTATTGTAGGGTATATATTGTAGGGTATGTATGGTAGTGTATTTATTGTAGGGTATATATTGTAGGGTATTTATTGTAGGGTATGTATTATAGGGTATGTATTGCAGGGTATGTATTGTAGGGTATGTATCGTAGGGTTTGTATTGTAGGGTATGTATTGTAGGGTATGTATTGTAAGGTATTTATTGTAGGGTATGTATTGTAGGGTATGTATGGTAGTGTATGTATTGTAGGGTATGTATTGTAGGGTATGTTATGTAGGGTATGTATCGTGGGGTATGTATTGTAGGGTATGTATTGTAAGGTATGTATTGTAGGGTATGTTATGTAGGGTATGTATTGTAGGGTATGTATTGTAGGGTTTGTTTTTTAGGGTATGTGTTGTAGGGTATGTATTGTAGGGTATGTATTGTAGGGTATGTTGTGGGTTGTATTGTAGGGTATGTATTGTAGGGTATGTATTGTAGGTATGTATTGTAGGGTATGTATTGTAGGGTATGTATTGTAGGGTATGTATTGTAGGGTATGTATTGTAGGGTATGTATTGTAGGGTATGTATTGTAGGGTATGTATTGTAGGGTATGTATTGTAGAGTATGTATTGTAGGGTTTGTATTGTAGGGTATTTATAGTAGGGTATGTATTGTAGGGTATGTATTGTAGGGTATGTATTGTAGGGTAGGTATTGTAGGGTATGTATTGTAGGGTATGTATTGTAGGGTATGTATTGTAGGGTATGTATTGTAGGGTATGTATTGTAGGGTATGTATTGTAGGGTATGTATTGTAGGGTATGTATGTAGGGTATGTATGTATGTATGGGCATGAGCGGCAGCGAATGCAGCGCGCGAAGCGCGCCAACCAGATTAAGCTTTGTCTATTTGACGGGCTCTGGGGAGGGAGCGAAGCGACCGAACCCGGCCCATGTTTGTATGTATGTATGTATGTATGTATGTATGTATGTATGTATGTATGTATGTATGTATGTATGTATGTATGTATGTATGTATGTATGTATGTATGTATGTATGTATGTAGGTATGTATGTATGTATGTATGTATGTATGTATGTATGTATGTATGGGCATGAGCATAAGCGAATGCAGCGCACGAAGTGCGCCAACCACAGGCGAGCGTAGCGAGCTAACCCATTGTATGTAGAGTTGAAAAGGGCATGAGCGTAAGCGAATGCAGCGCACGAAGTGCGCCAACCACAGGCAAGCGCAGCGAGCTAACCCATTGTATGTAGAGTTGAAAGGGGCATGAGCGGGAGCGAATGCAGCGCGCGAAGCGCGCCAACCACATTAAGCTTTTGTTGCTTGGGGGGCTCCAGGGAGGGAGCGTAGCGACCGGGCCCCCGGCTAGTCTATGTATACTATTCTACGATCACACGTGACCAGCCGACTGTGAACAATGGGCTATTGTTTGGTGAACAATCGACGTTCGACCGAACAATGGGATCAAAGGAATTTCGTTGTGATCAAAAAAGCTTTTTTCCTGGGGGTCAATAAGGGTGCAAATTGGTATCAAAATGATCGCTGCATTGTGCTGATGACAGTAAAGTATGTGGCTAATTTCTACTCCAAACGGTTCGGGAGTTATGGCCCATTTTGTGTTCCGACCTTCTAGAAAGTTCCGAGGAGGGAGTTGATGAGATGCAAAACGAGCAGGGAGAAGCACGTGTTTTTTTAGTTGAACGGGCGGCAAGTTGCTCGGGTTTAAACGTGAATAGGTGCCGGAAATCAATTGCAAAGACGTGTCAATTGTTGTTAGGACCTGTGGAGACAATTGGAGGACAATTATTTCAAGGTATTTCCTTTATTCAAGTGTTTTTGGCTGAAAATAGCACGAGTTTTGTTTTGTTTCACCTCACGTTTTTCTTTCGGCTCGAGGGCCTAACCAAAACATGAAGACAATTTTGATTTTCTCGGGTCGTTCTGGGCCTATTTCCTCCATTTAAACTTTCGATAACTGTTTATTTACACGAGAACTAAAGTTATATGGCTTTGTTTTTTTTGTTTTGTTGATTTTCCTCTGTTTTTGGACAGTTTTAGCCGAGTTTGGATTTTGCTGAAAAACACGAAATTTTCAAGCAACACGCGTGTGTTTTGCATTTGCGAAAATTAATTTTTAACCTGCCAAAACTTTGTTTTTTTCACCCAAATACTTTCGATAAATGCTCGCCAAGCTATTAGCTTCATGTTGATATTTTCGTGGGGTGTGTAGGACAAAAATTGGCCACGTTAATTTAATTTGAAACTTGGTGAATCGTGTTTGAAATGCTTTTTTTTGCAAGGGTTTGATTTCACGGCTATTTAAATCATGTCTTGGACTTCAAAAATTTACAACTAAAATTGCGAAAAGCTTTTCATATGCACCCAAGTACTTTCGATATTTATTTGCCAAGGTATTAGCTTCATGCTGGTGTAATTTGAGTTCAAATGGACAAATTTTGACCAAGTTAGGGGAATTTTTGTGTTCTTAAAGTTGGCTGATGAATAAATTTTTTCACGGCTTTTGTGTTGGGCTGCACTAAATACTCTCTTAAAATTCAAAACAACACTGTTAAGAAATGTGAATATATTTATCGGATTCGCTGTTTCCTTAGCTACAGTTTGATATATTTTTTATTACAGATTGAGTTTAAATTTTCCAAGATTGATTTAATTTTTGAAGGCAACTTTTTTTTTCAAACTTCACACTGAAGCTAGCAACTATCGGAAGCGGCTTTCAGGGGGGCAGCGTGGGCGCGTGGCGGTCACTTGGCAGGGGGGAAGATTCGACCTCCCACCTTTACTTTCTTTAGAAATGTGGCGTCGTGTGTATTGTAGGGTATGTATGGTAGGGTATGTATTCTAGGTTATGTATTGTAGGGTTTGTATTGTAGGGTATGTTATGTAGGGTATGTATTGTAGGGTATCTATTGTAGGGTATGTATTGTAGCGTATGTATTGTAGGGTATGTAGTCTAGGTTATGTATTGTAGGGTATGTATTGTAGGGTATTTATTGTAGGGTATGTATTTTATGGTATTTATTGTAGGGTATGTATTGTAGGGTATTTATTGTAGGGTATGTATTGTATGGTATTTATTGTAGGGTATGTAGTGTAGGGTATGTATAGTAGGGTATGTTATGTAGGGTATGTATTGTAGGGTATGTATTGTAGGGTTTGTTTTTTAGGGTATGTATTGTAGGGTATGTATTGTAGGGTATGTATTGTAGGGTATGTTATGTAGGGTATGTATTGTAGGGTATGTATTGTAGGGTATGTATTGTAGGGTATGTATTGTAGGGTATGTATTGTAGGGTATGTATTGTAGGGTATGTATTGTAGGGTATGTATTGTAGGGTATGTATTGTAGGGTATGTATTGTAGGGTATGTATTGTAGGGTATGTATTGTAGAGTATGTATTGTAGGGTTTGTATTGTAGGGTATTTATAGTAGGGTATGTATTGTAGGGTATGTATTGTAGGGTATGTATTGTAGGGTATGTATTGTAGGGTATGTATTGTAGGGTATGTATTGTAGGGTATGTATTGTAGGGTATGTATTGTAGGGTATGTATTGTAGGGTATGTATTGTAGGGTATGTATGTAGGGTATGTATGTATGTATGGGCATGAGCGGCAGCGAATGCAGCGCGCGAAGCGCGCCAACCAGATTAAGCTTTGTCTATTTGACGGGCTCCGGGGAGGGAGCGAAGCGACCGAACCCGGCCCATGTTTGTATGTATGTATGTATGTATGTATGTATGTATGTATGTATGTATGTATGTATGTATGTATGTATGTATGTATGTATGTATGTATGTATGTATGTATGTATGTATGTATGTATGTATGTATGTATGTAGGTATGTATGTATGTATGTATGTATGTATGTATGTATGTATGTATGGGCATGAGCATAAGCGAATGCAGCGCACGAAGTGCGCCAACCACAGGCGAGCGTAGCGAGCTAACCCATTGTATGTAGAGTTGAAAGGGCATGAGCGTAAGCGATGCAGCGCACGAAGTGCGCCAACCACAGGCAAGCGCAGCGAGCTAACCCATTGTATGTAGAGTTGAAAGGGGCATGAGCGGGAGCGAATGCAGCGCGCGGAGCGCGCCAACGAGATTAAGCTTTGTTTACTTGCTGGGCTCCGGGGAGGGAGCGAAGCGACCGAACCCGGCTCATGTATGTATGTATGTATGTATGTATGTATGTATGTATGTATGTATGTATGTATGCATGTATGTATGTAGGTATGTATGTATGTATGTATGTATGTATGTATGGGCATGAGCGGAAGCGAATGCAGCGCGCGAAGCGCGCCAACCAGATTAAGCTTTGTTTACTTGACGGGCTCCGGGGAGGGAGCGAAGCGACCAAACTCGGCTCATGTATGTATGTATGTATGTATGTATGTATGTATGTATGTATGTATGTATGTATGTAGGTATGTATGTATGTATGTATGTATGTAAGTATGTATGTATGTATGTATGTATGCATGTATGTAGGTATGTATGTATGTATGTATGTATGGGCATGAGCGGGAGCAAATGCAGCGCGCGAAGCGCGCCAACCACATTAAACTTTTTGTACTTGAGGGGCTCCGGGAAGCGAGCGTAGCGAGTGCCCCCGGCTAGTCTATCTATCTCTTATATAATAAGATTGTTCCACACGTGACCCGCCGACTCTAAACAATGGGCTATTGTTTGGTGAACAATCGCCATTGTCTTTTGAACAATCGACGTTCGACCAAACAATGGGATCAAAGGAATTTCGTTGTAAACACAAAGGCTTTTTTGCTGGGGGTCAATAAGGGTGCAAATTGGTACAGAAATGATCGCTGCCTTGTGCTGATGACAGTAAAGTATTTGGCTAATTTCTAACCCCAGCGGTTCCGGAGTTATGCCCCATTTTGTGCTCCGACTTTCTAGAAAGTTCCCCGGATGGAGTTAATGAGATGCAAAACGAGCAGGGAGAAACAGGTGTTTTTGTGGTTGAACGGGCGGCAAGTTGCTCGGGTTTACGCGTGAATACGTGCCGGAAATCAATTGTAAAGACATGTCAATTGTTCTCAGGACCTGTGCAGACAATGTGTGGACAATTATTTCAAGGTATTTCCTTTATTCATTGTTTTGGCTGAAAATAGCACGAGTTTTGTTTTGTTTCAACTCACGTTTTTCTTTCGGCTCGAGGGCCTAACCAAAACACGAAGACAATTTTGATTTTCTCGGGTCGTTCTGGGTCGATTTTCTCCATTTAAACTTTCGATAACTGTTTATTTACACGAGAACTAAAGTTATCTCGGTTGTTTTTTTTGTTTTCTCGATTTTCCTCTGTTTTTGGACAGTTTTAGCCGAGATTGGGTTTTGGTGGAAAACACGAAATTTTGACTCAACATGCGTGTGTTTTGCATTCGCGAAAATACATTTTAACTTGCCAAAACTTTGTTTTTTTCACCCAAATACTTTCGATAAATGTTCGCCAAGCTATTAGCTTCATGTTGATATTTTCGTGGGGTGTGTAGGACAAAATTGGTCACGCTAATTGAATTTGAAAGTTGGTCAATCATGTTTAAAATGCTATTTTTTGCAGGGTTTGATTTCACGGCTATTTTTGATCAAGAAAATCA